>CM074090.1:13912500-13952500 GCA_037178815.1 Barbatula barbatula
TAGAGAATACAGATTTTCTTCTACAATCATCTCTACATCACATATCTTCCATTTACATACACCATTATTTAAAAAAAATCTCCTTCGCTTCCCGGCAGCTCCCACATTAAACCTTTTAAACCACAATAAACTTTTGGGGTAAAAACATTATAAAAAGCATCCAACATATTTTCCCCTTTAAAATACACATACAGTCTTTCGATATATAGTTCTGTTTTCCTTTTAAATACAGCCCAAACATCCAACACAATTTTTTCCTTTTTAGCCACAGTTCTTCTCTCCCATATTGCACTTTTCATTAGCATTACACACAGATTGATAAAGCTTTTGTTTTGACACTTCTTTTCCCAACCAAACATCACCACTCTGTTCCATTCCATTATATTTTCATCCCACTCCTCGGTCAAATCTTCGATTAAACATTTACATTTTCTTAAAAAATCCTCCAATTCTTTACAATATAAAAACATATGTAAAATCCACTCTTCCTTTTCCTGGCACACTTTACACAGAGCGTTTTCTTCAAGTCCTATTTTATTTAAAACAGCCTCAGTAAAAACCACTTTATGTCTTATGTAATATTCCAAACATTCCAATTTTGTTTCCACACACCTCCCCTTCATGTTTCTCCATATACATTCTTCTTTTAGATCTTTGAATTTCTGCACCCAATATCCATTTACAGTTGGCTCTTTAAAAACACCATCTCTAAAGAAACCATAAAACATCTTCACCGTACATGTTTTAAAACCATACAATTTTCCTCCCAACTTCACATACACCTCTTTTCCTTTTCCCTCTTCCATGCTTTCAATTCTCTTTATCCAGTCTTTTGATATTGCCTCTTTGATTATTTTGTATTTGTTTATTATCTCCTGTCTGCTATAATCCTCCTTTGCCTCCTCCATTACATCTACAATATACTGCACTGGTAAAAAACCCTCCTTAAACTCGTATAAGACATCTCTTACTTTTGTAATTCCCAGCTCCCACCATTTCTTAAAAAAAATATCCTTTCCTTGATTCAAAATGCGATGGTTCAAGAATAGAGGCTGATTTAAAATGTTCTCTCTACCTTGTGGGTTAAAAAGTACATTATTTAAAAAATTCCCCCAAGCACTCATTAGTTCTTTATAAAAATCTGGCAACTCATCTGTCATCCATTTCTTTGTTCTCATCCACAGTATATTATCCCCTAGATTAAAGTTCCCACATTTACTTAAAAAATATTCCATTGTCTTTTTCCATGCCGTTTTGTTTTCTTCGTCTAAGTACTTTTGTATTATTTTCACTCTTAAACTATTCTTTCTTTGTTCAAAATCCATTAAGCCCAATCCTCCCTTCTCCACTGCTCCAATTAAGGTGTTGTATGCAATCCTTGCTGGCTTCCCTTCCCATAAAAAATCTAAAAAGCATTTTTTCAGCCTTTTTTCTGCCCACAACGGCATAGATGATACATATAAAACATACCATAGTTTTGAAACCATTAAAACATTCAGAATTAATACCTTCCCTTTCAAAGTTAAAGTTCTCAGTTTCCAAAAATTCATCCTCCTTTCGATACCCCCTAATAATTCTTCCCACATTGTTCCTCCTACCTTCTTTTCGTCCATTCCCATTAAAACACCTAAAATCTTTATTTCTTTTGTTTCTTTAAAAGCAAAACTATTTGTTAAATCTTTCGCCTTTCCGCATCTCATATACACAGTTTTTTCTCCATTTATTTTTGCTCCTGATCCCTTACAAAACACCTGTACTATTCTCATTGCTTTTTTAACACTCTCTAAATCCTTTACTATCACTGTAGTGTCATCCGCATATTGAAATATTTTATTCTCTTCTCCCTCGACATTGATTCCTTTTATTCCCTCTTCTTGTTTTATAGCCAGACCTAGTGGTTCAGAAACTAAAGAATATAAAAGAGCTGAAAGTGGACATCCTTGCCTTATCGATCTCGTGACTTTAAAACACTCTGTTACAAACCCGTTACATTTAATTTTTGTTACCGCACCTTTGTATAAAATCCTAATCCATTTGACAAAATTCTCTCCGAAACCAAAACTCTTTAAAACATCAAATAAAAACCTATGTTCTACCCTGTCAAATGCTTTCTCAAAATCTAAACTAATTATATACCCTTTTTTATTCTTTTCGTGTATGTATCTTATTATTTCTTTTATACTTATTGTTGTATCTGCTATATCTCTTCCTTTCACTCCGTACACTTGGTTTGTTTTAATTATACTCGGCATTACTTCCTTCAATCTGTTGGCTAAGATTTTAGATAGAATCTTTAAATCAGTATTAAGCATCGTAATTGGCCTGTAATTCTTTAACTCTATCTTCTCTCCTTTCTGCTTGTAGATCAACTTCATTAAACCCATTCCCATTCTTTGATTCAGTTCTCCTTTCTTAAATATATCTACATATACTTCTTTTAAAATGCTAGTTATAAACTCCTTTAAAACTATATAAAATTCACTCCCCAAACCATCTATACCCGGACTTTTCTTTTTGTTTAATTCACTTATAGCTCTTTTTATCTCTTCTTCTCTTATCTCCTCATCACACTCTTTTTTATCTAGTTCTCCAACTGTTGTTTTTATTTGTTTCAGTAACTCCAGTCTCTCTTCTTCTTTCACTCCCTCTGTACTGAACAAATTCTCATAATATGCTTTTATTTCTCTTAGTATTTCCTCGTTTGTTTCCACAACTACACCATTATTCCCTCTTATTTCTTTTATCATTTCTGCTTTCCCTCTTCTTTTTTCTAGATCAAAGAAAAATTTTGTACATTTTTCACCCTCCACCGTGTATTTAGCTTTACTTCTTAATCTTGCTCCCTCATATTTTTCCTCTTCCATTTCTCTTAATTTCCCCTCTAATTCCATTATTTTTTGTATATCTTTCCCATTCTCATTTAATTCTTTTGTCAATTTTTCTCTTGTTTCGCTCTCCTTATTTCTCTTACTTTTCTGTATTAACTTGCAGTATTTTATTGTAAACTTTTTAACTAAATATTTAGTATTTTCCCACCATATTCTTTTGTCTTCGATGTACATTCCGTTCTCCTTTTCCGTTTCAATAATTCCTTTAACACTTAAAATATAGCCTTCATTCTTTAAAATCTCTGTATTTAAAACCCATACTCCCGGCCCTCTTTTCGCTGTATTCCAGTCTATTTGCATAAAAATTGGCTTATGGTCGCTTAAGCTTGTTTCTTCATATTTTATTTTTTCTATAAAACCTTCAATATTCCTTGTGCATAAAACAAAATCTATTCTTGTTTTACACATAAAGTTCCCGACTAGCTGCCTCCTTGAGTATTCTTTTTTCCTTTCATTTCTTTCTCTCCATATATCAATCATGTTGTTTTCATCCATTAACCATTTCAATTCTTTCCTTCCTTTATCCGCTTTAAAAACCATTCCCTCCGCCATTTCTAATTTGCTAAACACAGTATTGAAATCACCCATCATAATCACTTCCTTGTATTTCTTTAAAAACTCTCTTAACACTCTAAAATACTTGCTCTTTTCACTCTCTATTGTTGGTGCATGAACGTTGACTACAATCACCTTTTTTCCTTCAAACTCCATTTCCACTGCTATACATTTTCCCTCTTTATCATTATAGATTTTTTTACACGTTACACCACTGTTTTCTTGTATTAAAAACGCTACTCCTCTGCCCATTCTACCATCACCATTGTTATATATTATTTCTCCATTCCACCTTTCCGTTATTTCAGTCATAAAGCCTTCCCTCCAGTTAGTTTCTTGTAGTAAAATCACGTCCTCCCCTTTACACATTTCTTTCACTTTCTCAAATTTCCTTATGTCTAACAGTCCTCTGGCGTTAAAGGTAACAAATCTTAAAAGCATGACGCATATAAAGATATTGATAAAACTCATCATTTTAGATCATCCTCCTGCAAATCCTTTAACACGTCATACTTATTGCTTGTCTCAATTGAGTCCTCTTTAAGCATTTTTTTCCTAGCAGTCTCTAAATTGGGCGATACCTTGATTGATCTTCTTCTTTTACTAGGCTTCAATTGCTCCTCTTCTTTTTCCTCTTCACTTTGACCATTTGGTTCCACAGTGTCCATCCTTCTTTGCGAACTTTCAGTCAGGTCCATCTGTGTCCGTGTATCCTCCTCTTGTTGTGCTTGCGTCTCATGTCCATTACACTCTTCCTCTTGGTCCTCAGTATTTTTATTCCCTGTTGATTCGTCATTTTGTAATCCTCTTAATTCCTCCTCTGGCTCTTCATTGTCTTGTTCATGCATCTGCCCGTCTACCTGCTTCTCCTCCTCCACAATACTCATCCCACACTCACAGTTGTTTAAAGCCAATTTGCAATCTGGGCACCTTACTGCATTGCAGTCCCTCGCGAAGTGCCCCCTCTCTTCGCACTTAAAGCACTTAAAGTCCGGACAATCCTTCACCACATGATCCGGGCTCATGCACAGCCGACAGGTCTTCACCTGGTGGCTGTGCATCACCCGGAAATACTGTGGTCCCTCTGCCGTCTCTATTTTTGTGCTGTACGGGAGGGAAGCAACTTCTTTCGGGAATCGTGTTTTTACAAACCTTGTCCCATCCTCAATAATGGTGCCCGGATACACTCTTCGTTTAATTTTAGAGATGGGGGTTACTCCCCATCCCTCCAGTTTGTTTAGAACATCCACATCAGCAGTGTAAGCGGGCAGATGCATGAAGGAGACAACGTACTCCCTATTTTGGAGCCTTTTAACTGCGCAGTCTATGCCATTTATTTTCACTCCATCCATTAAAGGCTCTATGTCCTCCTCGTGTTCCAGCGTTACCTCATATTCCTTCACTCTTTTAGGTCTGACTGCTAAAATTCTTCCTTCTCCAATCTGTTCCGTCAATGCTTTGATGATGTCCACTGCCCTTGCGTCTTTCACCTGTCCTACATCCACCGTTACAGTTGCTTCTTTTAGGTACTCTCTCTTTCCACCGTCATTCCTTACATCTTGCTCGATTCCACTGCCATCTCGTTGTCGTTTACCCAGTCCAGTGTCGTTAGCCATACGTTTTCCTCTAGCCAGTCCAGTGTCGTTAGCCGTGCGTGTTTCTCGAGCCAGTCCAGTGTCATTAACCGTGCGTGTTCCTCCATCCAGTCCAGTGTCATTAGCCATTCGTGTCTCTCCAGCCAGTTCCGAGTCGAGACCAGGTAATCCGTCCATTGGGGGAAAAAGGGATCAACCACCCTCCAGACAGCGGTATGCTGCTGTTAGGTGGTTTAAAAAATATATAAAAAGTCAAAAACTCAAACAAAAATAAACAAAAAAAACAAACAAACAAAGATTGAAAAAACAAAATGGAGGAGAGCCTTCCTCTCCCAACTACAGCCAATTCACTTCCTGGAACGTACCAACTAGCGGGCGTGCTCAGGGTGGTGTGGCCGTAAGCAAAAGCTGTGCTACCAAGCTCGACGCATAAAGAAAGCAGCCATAAGTCCACTTTGGGTTAAAGCTTACAGCACCTGGTATTCCCAGGTGGTCTCCCATCCAAGTACTGACCAGGCCCGACCCTGCTTGGCTTCCGAGATCAGACGAGAGCGGGCATGCTCAGGGTGGTGTGGCCGTAAGCAAAAGATGTGCTACCAAGCTCGACGCATAAAGAAAGCAGCCATAAGGCCACTTTGGGTTAAAGCTTACAGCACCTGGTATTCCCAGGTGGTCTCCCATCCAAGTACTGACCAGGCCCGACCCTGCTTGGCTTCCGAGATCAGACGAGAGCGGGCATGCTCAGGGTGGTGTGGCCGTAAGCGAAAGATGTGCTACCAAGCTCGACGCATAAAGAAAGCAGCCATAAGGCCACTTTGGGTTAAAGCTTACAGCACCTGGTATTCCCAGGTGGTCTCCCATCCAAGTACTGACCAGGCCCGACCCTGCTTGGCTTCCGAGATCAGACGAGAGCGGGCATGCTCAGGGTGGTGTGGCCGTAAGCAAAAGCTGTGCTACCAAGCTCGACGCATAAAGAAGAAAGCAGCCTATATATCGGCCATTTCCTTTAGAGGCCCTCCCAACAGGACCTGCTGGTGGCCGTGCCTACTCTGTGCCTGCGAACAGTTGACTCTGGCGCCGTCTGGGAATGTGACAGTAACACCCTCCGGTGAACATAAGATGTTTGCCCCCAATTTTATCAACAAATCTCTACCTAACAGGGGAACAGGTGCATTTGTGGAGTACAGAAATGAGTGTGAGAGGCACTGATTTGCCACTTTTGTGGTAAGGGGAAAAGTTAGAGGCCAGTGTTCGAACCCACCAGAGAACCCCATAACTCCGACAGTTTTATCACTTACGTCTTTGTCAGTGATTGTGCCCCTCGTTACTGTGGAGTATGTTGCTCCGGTATCCACCAGAGCTGTTAGTGGTCTGTTGTTAACCACGATTTTCATGAGAGGCTCAGCCAAACCCCTCATGATTGTTCTCTGTGGGCCCCATCAACAATCCCCCGCGCCTTCCCCCTGGCCCCAGGTTGGGTGCATGGGCGCCTGAATCGAGTGGGGAGACGGGTGCTGTTGCCCCGGGTTTCGTGGGGTCTGTGGTCCCCTGGCACGACCACCGGTACCACCTCTATGAGGATCCCATCCCCCCGCAGGTGGTCCCGTAAACTGGCTATCCCCGAGCATTGGGCATTCTCTCATCCAGTGATCAGTCCCACCACACTGAAAACATGCACCCCTCTGGTGCACTTCTCCCCTGTAAGATCTTCCCCTACCCCATCCACTATTACCCCGTGGCCTGTACCCTCCCCACGATCTCATAGGCTCGGGGCCTGGTTTGAATGGCTGTACACTGCCCTGACCATAAGTTTGGAACTGGGGAATGGCTTGAAGCCCCTGCTGGGCCTGTGTACCAGTCTGCACGGCAGAGTCACTGTTCACAGGACGTTGTGGCATTTGTTTTGGTTTTTTGTTACTGGCCTTCGTCAATTCTAATTGTATTTTTAGCAATTGGTGTTTTGTTTTTTCTAACTCCTCCTCCTCTTGATCCTGTTTCTCTACTGCTTTGTCAATGTGGAAAACTAGATGTCTTTCCCACACTTCATTACTCGCTACAGGAATGTCAGGATTGTTTTCCATTGCCTGCCTAACACCATTGGGAGCCCCGGTCATTACTGCAGTTCTGAATATGTCACGAGTGATTGGATTGTTTAAACTATTTTCTTCGACCATCTGTTCCCATTCTGCTGCACATCTGAAATAATAACTTGCTCCAGTCTCACCAGGTTTAATGCGAAATTTAATATTTTGGTACACTGTTGGGGGAGTTGGAAACTTTGCCCTCAGGGCCTTGGAGATTGATGTGCTGACGGTCACAAACAATGTGTCGTTTTTACATGTTTCTATATCTGAGTCGTTTTCAAAATCTGCCATCTGTGAGACAGTGAAAATTTGACCCAAAAGGCATCGTAAGTCCCCTACCGCCAAGGTGGTGCCATGACATAATGCCATCAATTTTGTAAGCCATCTACCTCCCCCCGATGTAATGGGGGGCAACTTTGCCAACACAGCCGTCATGTCACTGTGATTCCAAGGTTGATACTTTCGTACACCACCAGTACCATGTACTAGGGGCATAACTAGTGCGCGCCCTGCCATCAGTTGTGTACCTGCCATGTCGCTTTCTTCATCCTCATCGTCATAAGTTACTGCTACTCTGTTAATTGGGAGTGGGGAGAGGGTGGTTAAGTTATATCCACCCGTCCTTTTTGGCTGGCCCCCTACTGGATGCTCAGCGTCCCACTCTCTATCTCTGGGTGGGGTGTGTTGGCTACTAGTGGGCTGGTGGTGGCTTCTCGTTCTTTGCGCCACAGGTGTGGTCTTCATAGTCCCTTTAATGACTATGTTACATTCCTTTGATGGTGACTCAGCGCTACTCTTTCTACATGCTCCCTTTTCTTCTTCATCATTGTTTGCCACTGTCCTTTCACTTGTTGTATCATCATCGTTCTGACATGCTTCCTGTCTGCTCGTTACTTGTTCTACCTGTGCAGTCAATCTCTTAATTTGGCTTTGCAAATCGTCAAGCTCGGGTATGTCTGCCTCTACCACTGACTCTCTCACATTAACTTGAACTTGTTGCTGGTGCATAGGGCGGAGGCTGCAATTTGCTCAGATCAGGATATAAGGGGGCGGAGGCTACATGACATGAGATACTGGCCCTTTCACTTCCTGACTTCCTCATCAGTTCTTTCTCTGACTTTGCTGACTGCACACGGTCTGTGCTATTCTTGGGACTCAGAGCAGTGGCTGTTAGTGCAATGCGTGTCCACAGCCGTAAATCTTCTCTTAGTTTTACTTCCTCATTTTTGTGTTTGTTCTTTCCTAACCACTTCACATCTTTTGCCTCTCCAACATGTTTAGTCAATTTTAACTGCGCTCTTTTTTCCATTTCTCTGACCTTTGGCGCTATTCTGATTGATATTTTATCTGGTTCCTGCCATAAATTTTCCATACACATCTGACTCCATTTACATTCCCAAATCTTATTTTCTTTTTTATGATTTTTCGGGTCCGTTTGAGCCATCAACATATCCACTACTCTCCCCCATTGTGTAGTTACCGGGAGACACCCGTATTCCTCACATTCTCTCTCAAACTCAAACATTCTACAAACTGATAATCAGTGCACAATACACTCTCAATATATACAATTTAATTATCTTTCACTATACTTTTATAATAATATTCAATACACAATACACTATCAATATACACAATTTACTTATCTTTTACTATACTTTAAAAAAAAAAATATTCAGTACAGAATAAACTCTCAATATATACAGTTTACTTATCTTTTACTATACTTTTTAAAAATAATATTCAGTACAGAATAAACTCTCAATATATACAGTTTACTTATCTTTTCACTTTTATCATGCCGCACGACTTTATACGATTGGGGGTTTTAAAAGCATTTCACAATTATCTCACTTTTATCATGCCGTGGACTTTATACCAGCGGGTGTTTTAAAAGCATTTCACAATTATCTCACTTTTATCATGCCGCACGACTTTATACGTGCAGGTGTTTTAAAAGCATTTCACAATTATCTCACTTTTATCATGCCGTGGACTTTATACCAGCGGGTGTTTTAAAAGCATTACCAACAATAATTCTCTTAATTATTGTGACGCGGGCCTTTCACCCCGTCTTCAAATGTTCAAAACCAACAATAGTTCTCTTCTTAACTATTGTGACGCAGGACTCTAACCTCGTCTTCAAATGTTTAAAACCAACAATAGTTCTCTTCTTAACTATTGTGACGCAGGACTCTAACCTCGTCTTCAAATGTTTAAAACCATCCTTTTATTCTGATCAACAAATATCAACAATTCCTATTTTGTAATCAATGGTACGGATATACTTTTAAATTCAACACATGAATTTGGAATATTCAATTTGCAGAAGTTCGTTTAAACAGGTTTCTGCTTACCTTTTCTTATATTGTCGGCCGTGTGTTGGAATCAAAGTTATCTCGTCCCAGTTCTCGGTCAATCTCCGACTTTTACAATTCTTCTAAATGCCCCTTTTCTCCAATCACGTCGGATGTCACCATCTGTAGAACATTCTAAATATGTTCTTGCGTGTTCAAAATTGGAGGGAGGCCAGTCAAAGTAAATCTTGAAGTTTATTGATCAGAAGATTCAAAAATACAGCCGGGTTGCCTCAGACAGAATGTCTCACAGAAAACAACAAGCCGGAAAACGGTTTCACAACATATTTATAGTATTTGTCGTCGAATCTCTTCTTGCTGTTGGGTGCGGTGCTGCCTGGTATTTGTCCAATCAGCTCTTAGTCCATCGTTCTCAGAGTTTCTGCAAAACATCAAATGACAACCCACACACCCCAATTCTGCCCAGCAACAACATTTTTAAGAAGTCAGTCAATGTAATGTGTGTGTGTGTACATTTTCTCCTTTTTTGGCGTTACATTTATCTCTTCAGTTGCATGCATATATTCTGAGACTTCAGCTGTCACCTGCTACTTCCTCTATCTTTTGCATGCTCTCGGCACTCTCATACTGGTTATATTTTCAAGCATTGCAAGCAAGTATTAATAAGAAAACATATCAAATGTAATAGCACTTCTAAAACACATTAAAATATTCTTCACCAGCTGAACAAATTCTTAAGCTCAAACGGATACTTTGACAATTTTCAATCTGGGTTCCGCCCGCATCACAGCACAGAGACAGCGCTCATTAAGATAGTAAACGACATTCGCTTAAGTACTGATTCAGGCAAATTATCCGTGCTGGTCCTACTCGACCTCAGTGCTGCATTTGACACGGTCGATCACAACATACTTATAGACAGGCTGGAAAACTGGGTGGGGCTTTCTGGGATAGTCCTAAAATGGTTCAGGTCATACCTAGAAGCAAGAGGTTATTATGTGAGTATAGGTGACCATAAGTCTGAGTGGACATCCATGACATGCGGAGTCCCCCAATGCTCAATTCTTGCGCCTCTCCTATTCAACCTGTACATGCTCCCAATGAGCCAAATAATGAGAAATAACCAAATTGCTTACCACAGCTATGCAGACGACACACAGATATACTTAGCCCTATCGCCTAACGATTACAGCCCCATTGACTCCCTGCTCAAATGCATTGATGAAATAAATAGTAGGATGTGCCAAAATTTTCTTCAGTTAAACAAAGACAAAACTGAAGTCATTGCGTTTGGAAATAAAGATGAAGTTCTCAAGGTGAACGCGTACCTTCACTCTAAAGGTCAAACAACAAAAAATCAAGTCAGGAATCTCGGTGTGTCTCTAGAGTCAGACCTTAGCTTCAGTAGTCATGTCAAAGCAATAACTAAATCAGCATACTATCATCTGAAAAATATTGCAAGAATTAGATGCTTTGTTTCCAGTCAAGACTTAGAGAAACTAGTGCATGCTTTCATCACCAGCAGGGTGGATTATTGTAATGGACTCCTTACTGGCCTCCCCAAAAAGACCATAAGACAGATGCAGCTCATACAGAACGCTGCGGCAAGGATTCTGAGCAGAACCAGAAAATATGATCATATCACACCAGTCCTCAGGTCTTTACACTGGCTACCAGTTACATATAGGATAGATTTTAAAGTTTTATTACTGGTATATAAATCGTTCAATGGCCTAGGACCTCAATACATTGCAGATATGCTCATTGAATACAGACCCAAAAGAACACTCAGGTCATTAGGATCGCATCAGCTAGAAATACCAAGGGTTCTCTGCAAGCAAGGAGAGTCTAAATTTAGCTATTATGCGAGCCGCAGCTGGAACCAGCTTCCAGAAGAGATCAGATGTGCTCCCACAGTAGCCACATTCAAATCCAGACTCAAAACACATCTGTTTAACTTTGCATTTGATTAATGTGCACTGTGCCTCTGACCGTCCGACTGTTTGTGCTGTACTTTATTTTATTTATTATCTATTCTAAACTATATTTTATTTTATTTTTATTCTTAACTGGTTAATTTTTATTTTTCTTATTTGTTCTAAACTATGTTATTTTATGAATGTACTTTTATTTGTCTTATTTCTTAACTGTTTTATCAAATGGATATTTTTAATTTCTTCTATGTAAAGCACTTTGAATTGCCATTGTGTATGAAATGTGCTATACAAATAAACTTGCCTTGCCTTGCCTTGCCTTTAGTCCCTAGGCAGATCCAGATCCTAGTGCATGTGGTCGGCAGGCTGATAACTTGAAGAACATCTCTTCGGAGTTGCCGATTGCAGTTGTTTGTTGGTGGAATAGAACTTCATCTCTTTAGCCCCTACCAGAGGGAAAGATCAGGGAGGAGCCTGCACCAAAGATTACCCCTTGAACATTGCGGTGCGACATTGGAAGCGCACTGCTTCGAGAGCTGGTGGGTGTAGCTCGAGTTTCACTTGACCTACGTGTAAATCGTCCACCTTTTCCTAAAGATTTCTGTAAAGTGAAGCTACCGTGAGTTCAATGTACTATTGCACGGCTCCGTTCACATCGTGTCTTTTCTCGAATGTGTCACGATCCAGAGAGATTAAGAATCTGCCTCTGCATGATTGCCTCTGCACATGGCTGTCTCCTGGCTGTTTTGAGGCTCTTGGCTTTCCTCTGCTTGTTGCGAGTTTATTGTAAGCACGTGCTCAAATAGGTAGAGAGTCTTGTGCGATGCTCTTCAAATGCGTGGTTGTTACTTTGCTATCTCTGTGCTGGGATCCAGTTGAAGTTCACATCCGCTCAAGGTCGGTGGGAGAGAGCTGCGTTCTCCCATATGGTCTAGCGGTTAGGATTCCTGGTTTTCACCCAGGCGGCCCGAGTTCAACTCCCGGTATGGGAAACCACCATTTCCTAAGCTGTCTTTTCATTTGCAAATGTCTTAGCGTCCTCTGCATACATTGTCTAAATAGAAAAAATATGAAACATCCAACAGCGTTAAAGTGGACAATCACGTGGGCACAAAAGCACCTTCTGACTACGCAACAAAATCGCGGTGAACGACTAGCTAGTCTGCCATTCTCGCAAGTCATTACTCCCACGCGCAAAGAAGCGCTGAAAGAAGTCCTCCGCACTACCAACTGAGCTATCGAAGGTGTCGCATCCACCCTGGGCTAAATTTTGCCGAGGTCAAGGGACACCCCATTGCACGAAAGGAGAGCACGACGAACGAGCCAGCCAGGAGTCGAACCTGGAATCTTCTGATTCGTAGACAGACGCGTTATCCATTGCGCCACTGGCCCTCCGCGAGGTCCTGGACAAAATGATGGAAGCCAAGTGATGCAGTCCTTTACAGGATTACCAACAACTTCAAGGCACTGGAGCAACGCAGAGTGTCTCTGCAACTGCAGTCCTACGAAAGCACGGAGGATCACCAGTGACTCAAGCCACCCGTCCCACAGACCACTCTGACTGAAGACGTTTCCCATTTTGCTGTGGCATGCCTCGTTGGCGCAGTTAGGCAGCGCGTCAGTCTCATAATCTGAAGGTCGTGAGTTCGAGCCTCACACGGGGCAGCGTGGATGGATACTTTAGAACTGTTTTCAGATCCCGCCGTGTCCCATTACAGTTTTTTACAATCGCTATGACAGTTTTTTCAATACATTTAACAAGTTTCCTAAACTCTTAATGCACCAACACACCTAAAACACTCAATTGGCAAAACGGTTAATTTCATGCTCATAATCACACATTGTAAACTAAACTCCAAAACTAATTTTCAAAATACAATAATTCACTAACACAATACACTATGTCTAACAAAACACTGCAAACATGTTTCAAAATCAAATAATTATTCAAAACACTAACACATGTTCTCTTCCAACAGGAACATTTAGTCAATCATAACACAATGACAAAAAAAACACTAACATCAGCTGAATTTACAGAAACTGCATTATTTTCTGCATTATATAGCAAGTTCCTGTTCTTCATTTAGGAGCTTTCCTCTGCCCCGAGGGAGGTAGACGTTGAATCCTTAGAGGGACAAAATACAGTTACATATTAGAGATCGGAGGCATAGAGTCACTCTACTAAATGGTAAAATTATTTACACTTTACTAGAAGCACATCCTACCTGTTGGTTTCTCTCTGTATGATAGCCCGTGGTTTATGACATGATCAATGATAGTAGCTCTTATTTGATCAGTTACCCTAGCTCTGGTCCTTCTTTGAGCGCCACCACGCATTCGAAACTCCCCTCCCTCTACCTTGCCCCACTCCTCTCCCTTGCGCTTGCCCCACTCCTCTCCCTTGCGCTTGCCCCACTCCTCTCCCTTGCCCTTGCCCCACTCCTCTCCCTTGTCCTGGTACTTGTCTTCCTCTCCCTTGTGCGGGCATTTTCTTTCTTTCTTTCTCTCTTTGTGTTGCTCTATATTGTTCCTTTTCCACACAAGATCAGCCCAAAGAGTCTTTTTTTATAACTTATGGTCATGCGATTGAAAGAAACTCAACACCTGAGTGTGCTTCCTAGATGGGAATCAGCTGTGATTTATATATTTGCATAACTTCAATAAGCTTTTTCTCATTAGCAATGAAATAAAATACAGGGAATATATTTGTGTTTCAATTCACAATATGAACAGCTGTTCACTTTGACTTTAGCCTATATAAGTTATGTTTAGAACATGATGTTATCTGTTCTGACATACAGTGTGAAAGCATTTGTAAATTTGGCTGTAAAATTACATTGTTTTGTTATTGGTTGAGCTTGTGTGTAAAAAAAGTTCAAGCATTTTAAATTTGTGTTAACTGTATGCATTTTGTGTCATAGCAACAAGAAATGTGTTAATTGTATAGCATACAAAGACGTTTGTTGTGCTAACCGTGTTAAGAGTTTAGGAAACTTGTTAAATGTAATGAAAAAACTGTCATAGCGATTGTAAAAAACTGTAATAATAATAATAAAAAAGTAATCTTCTAATCTGCTCGGTCTTCTGCATTTGGCCACATGTTCTCATCCACATCACACCTGATATCTTCTCTGGCAAGGCATCTTGGGAGGAATCTTTTGGCATGCCTTATCCACCCTGGCAGTGTTCAGCTGTGATGTCTTGGCATGCAGCATCCATTGCATCCAGGAGGGACATTTGGTCATGTGGACGATGGTCAAAAACCTTCCATCTCCAGGCCGAGAAAAACTCCTCAATGGGGTTGAGGAAAGGGGAGTAAGGAGCAAGGAAATGGGACATCATCCTTGGATGGGCGTCAAACCAGGCTGTGACTAAACGGGAATGGTGGAATGCCACATTGTACCATGTGATCACATATATTGGCAAGTGGTCTCCCTCCTGTCACCTTTCTACCTCTGGCACCAGTCTTTCGTGAAGGTCTTCTAAAAACAGGAGAAGGCGGTCGGTGTTGAAGGGGCCAATCTCACATTTTTGCAGGAGAGCAAGAATGAGTTTTTTAGGCTCGAGATGTTTGAAGGACTCGGCGTGGCAGTTAACGGTCCGTTAGACAGATCAGCGTTCAAAGGAAACCTCCCGGTCGGGGAATCGAACCCCAGTCTTCCGCGTGACAGGCGGAGATACTGTCCACTATACTAACGAGGAACACCCATCTTCTGCACAGCATGCACGCGGCCACCCGTTCGGAAGGGTTCATCCGCTCCACTCTTGCCAGTCAGTGAAGGGACTCTGTTGCTCGATGCAGTGATGTGGGCTTACAAGACCGTGTTCAGTGCGTTTGGAAATTCAGCAAGCCGGCACCTACTCGTCTGCGTTGGTATAGGGATGACGATAGCTGAATTCCACCCAAGACTGAGTTCACCCTTAATTTTGGCAGCCTGGAGATAAGCGTGGTGCGCTGCATCCACACTGAATGGAGGGCGGCCTGGAACTCACCAGTCGCCTGACTGCTTGCTGTGAAACGGGGTGTATAATTACCTTGTTTCGCCGCAGTACTCGTGCTTACTAAGGCAGCACGCATACTAAAATTGCATCGATACAGAGAAGATTAGCATGGCCCCTGCGAAAGGATGACACGCAAATCCGTGAAGCGCTCCATATTTATTTCCATTTACCTGCTTTGGATGGTAGTGTGTCAACATCTGCCCCAAAAACAGCAGTCCATGTGCTCCAGCCTTATGATCACGGAGGATTGCATTCAGCGTGTCCACACCTTGCAGCAACATTCAAACAAAGACATAAGTAAGGCACATCCTCGGCACAGGAGTTTAAGGTGTCCTGGAAGCGAATGTCTGTCTATTCGAGTCAGATCACAAGTTCCTTATAGAAATCCCAGTACACGTGGTCGGCACAGCATTGTCTTCGGTGACATCTCCTGGGTGAGGGAGGCCATATTTGTTTGGTGATGGAAGGGATTTGAGGTCGTTTGCTCTACCTGATTGCAATGCTCTGGGGGGCCTTCACGAGAGATCACCCTCTTTAAACATGATGGTGCGGCGTGGTGAGTGCTCGGCATTAGGAGTGGTTGGGTATAGCTCGAGTTTCTCTTCATATACGCATAAATCTTTCGCCTTTTACTAAAGATTTCCGTGGGGAGGAACCGTTGCGAGTTTGTTGTATTTTTGGGGGTTCTGCATATTGCAGAGCTGCAGAAGGTTGTTCAAAAGCAGAGAATGTTAGTTTTTCCTGGGCGAATGCGCCACAGCTTCTGCTGAATAAAGAGAAAAACAATCCAAAATCTTTATTCGACCGAAATCTGATATCAAATCTACAGTGTCAAACAGCCGCTTCGAATCAGAGGGGGCCGTTTTACGCTTGAGTTGTCAGAAGGACTTGGCACAGCGGTTAACTGTCCTTTAAGACAGAACGGGATTCAATACTGTCCACTATACTAACGAGGAACACCCGTCGGCGGCCAAGCGTGAACGCGGCGACCCCCATGGATGGGTTTCGTGCGAACAAACCAAGTAGGGGTAACTGCAGCCTGGAGCAATGGGCGTGCCAAAAGGTGAGGGTGTGGCAAACGGCATGGGGCGTGCCAGAAGGTTTCTCATTGGTCTCGCCGAACAGTATGGGCGTGCCAAAAGGTTTTGCGAAAACTGCCTGCATGGCGCGGGTTACTGACGTCATCACCACGGCAAGTTTAGGTTAAAGTTTGCAAAAACTGTAAGCAGTAAATATAAATTATATATACTTTGTGGCGAGCAAAGTAACGACACGTACACGGAGATGCGAAATACAACCCCGTAGGGCACTTTTATTGAGAATGTCCGTGGAGGGAACAGAGGAGAAACGGGGAAACGGGTTGTTCCTGGCCACGGCTTGTAGTCCCTGACTCGTCACACGAAGTCTCCGGGTTGTGTAGATTATGATATGGGATACGGCGTCGCGTCCTCGCGTCAGTCGTCCGATCCTTGATCATGCAAAGGAAGAGAGAAAAACATCACACGTTAGTTTACAGTCTGTGTGGAGCTCGCTCACCGTGGCTTCTGCGTTTCCCCGTTTTATAGAAGCTCAGATGAGCTGCAGCTGTTAACGAGCAACAGGTGAGTCGCTCTGATCTCCTCTGTTCCCATGGCGACGCTGATTGCACTAGGGGAGACTCGTCACCCCCCCCCCCCCCCCCCCCCCCCCCCGGGGCGCCCTGTGAAGAGACAGAAAAAAGAGGAGGGAGGGGGGAGGGGGGGGGAGGGGTCGGTGTGCTCACCCCCCCCCCTCCCCACAAGCGCCCCCCCCCGTCCCCGCGGGCGCCCCGGCCCGTGTTTCCCCGGGGAAGGGGTAGTCGGGGGTGGTAGGAAGCACGGTGTGACTTTTGGGTTTGTGTGTGGTGGTGTTGGGCTCTCTTTAGGAGGGGGCTGGGGGGTGGGTAGGATGAGGGTCGTGCCTCGTGGGTGGAGCGCGAACCCCCACCCCCGGCCCGCCTAGTGGGGGGCCCCGGCTCCTCCCTCGCGTGTTTTGTTTTCGCCCCGTGGGAGTGTGCGGGCTAATGGAGAAGACCAGGTGGTCCCCCACCTTCCTTTGTGTGGGACAAGACCGCTCCTAGCCCGGTGTCTGAGGCGTCAGTTTGGACGATGAAGGGGCAGCCGAAGTCTGGGGCGTGTAGTACCGGTGAGGACGACAAAGCCTTCTTCAGCCTTTGGAAGGCATCTTCCGTCTCTTTGGTCCACTTTACTTTTTCCGGCTGCCCCTTTCTGGTCAGGTCGGTCAGGGGGCTGGCTATGGAGGAGAAGTTAGGAATGAAGCACCTGTAGTATCCTGCTAACCCCAGAAAGGCCCGTACCTGGGACTTGTTGAGGGGACGGGGAGCATCCCGGACGGCTTCCACCTTCTTCCTCTGGGGCTGGATGAGTCCACCCCCGACCCTGTATCCCAGGTATTGGGCTTCAGCCAAACCGAGGTGGCATTTCTTGGGGTTGGCAGTCAATCCGGCTTTCCTCAAGTCCGTCAGCACCCTCCGCAGTCTGTCCAGGTGGTCTTCCCAGGTCCCCAAGTGGATAACCAGGTCATCGATATACGCGGCTGCGTATGGCTGGTGGGGTCTTAGTAGCACGTCCATCATCCGTTAAAAAGTGGCTGGTGCCCCGTGCAGCCCGAATGGCAGCACCCGATACTGCCAATGTCCAGAGGGGGTGCTAAAGGCTGTCTTCTCCCGGGACTCTGGGGACAAAGGCACCTGCCAATAACCCTTTGTGAGGTCGAGCGTGGAGATGAAGCGGGCTTTTCCCAGTCGATCCAGAAGTTCATCCACTCGGGGCATCGGATATCCGTCAAAGCTGGATACTTCGTTAAGCCGACGGAAGTCGTTACAGAAGCGGAGGGTGCCGTCTGGTTTCGGGACCATTACGATGGGGCTAGACCATGGGCTATGGGATGGCTCTATCACTTTCAGTGCCTTCATCCTGTTGACCTCCTCCTCTATAGCCAGCCGACGAGCCTCTGGGACCCGGTAGGGCCGCTGTCTTACCACCACCCCCGGTGGGGTTCGGACTTCATGATGTAGGAGCCGAGTCTGCCCGGGCTTCTCAGAGAAGACGTCCGTGAACTGACTGACCAGGGACTGTAGCTCGGTCTTCTGCACGGGGGACAGTTGCTCTCCCATCCGTACCACCGGGGCCTCGGTAGTGGCTAACGCTGCCAGCTGGGTCAGGGCGGGGATCCACTTCTTGAGGAGGTTGATATGATACAACTGTTCCTCCCGGCGGCGTCCCGGCTGACGGAGGCGATAGTTGACCGGCCCTAGCCTCTCGACGACGGTATATGGTCCTTTCCAGGAGGCCAGAAACTTCGACGTTGTGGTCAGGGTCAGTAGTAGTACTCTGTCCCCTGGCTGGAACTCTCGAGGCTGGGCGGGCTCCCATGGAATCCCCTCAGGTGATTTTTAAAATTAGTGATGTCCCTGTAGCAGAGGGGACATTCCGACTGTGGAACCTGGGAAACAAAAAATGCAGGTTAATGTAATACAGTGCAGAGCGTGATGAGCATATGCACAAGACACAAATACATTGCACTGCACAGAGGTCACAGGCCAAACTGAACTCATATACACAAAAGGCCTTCCTCAGATGCTGTAAAAAGACACTTATGAGAATGCAAACATGTGCTGTGTAATGTAATACAGTGCAGAGCATGATGAGCATATGCAAAAGACACAAATACAAGAGGTCACAGGCCAAACTCAGCTCATATGGATACACAGGCCTTCCTCAGATGCTGTCGAAAGACACAAGTGAGAATGCAAACACATGCTATTTAATGTAATACATTGCAGAGCATGATGAGCATATGCAAAAGACACAAATACAATTGCACAGAGGTCACAGGCCAAACTCAGCTCATATGGATACACAAGGCCTTCCTCAGATGCTGTCGAAAGACACAAGTTAGAATGCAAACACATGCCATTTAATGTAATACATTGCAGAGCATGATGAGCATATGCAAAAGACACAAATACAATTCACAGAGGTCACAGGCCAAACTCAGCTCATATGGATACATGGCCTTCCTCAGATGCTGTAAAAAGACACAAGTTAGAATGCAAACACTTTCTGTCTAAAATGTAATACAGTGCAGAGCGTGATGAGCACATGCAAAAGACACAATTACATCGTATTACACAGAGGTCACAGGCCAAACTGAGCTCATATACAAAAAAGACCTTCCTCGATGCTGCAGTTTAAGACACTTATGAGAATGCAAACACTTTGCTGTCTTAAATGTAATACAGTGCTGAGCGTGATGAGCACATGCAAAAGACACAAATACATCGCATTACACAGAGGTCACAGGCCAAACTGAGCTCATATACAAAAAAGACCTTCCTCGTCTGCAGTATAAGACACTTATGAGAATGCAAACATTTTCTTCTTAAATGTAATACAGTGCTGAGCGTGATGAGCACATGCAAAAGACACAAATACATTACACTGCACACTGGGCTACAAGTTTTGCTGAATACAGAGACATTTACATGGAAATTACATTTAAAAGAAAGCAAAGTTATACTCACATGCGGCATGCTTTCTAGGCTGGATGAAACCATGTGCTTTCACTGAAAACTATGATGGCTGCTCGAGGCCATTTATTTACAAACATCTTGCTCTGACACACCCTCACTATCTCACCTGAGCTTTAAAGGAACTTTATTCATGCACACAGAAAACTACATTAAATGCCTTATAAATGACATTTCTGGATACTTATACAGCTACATTATGCATCGATGATTCCTATTGATGCCCTTTATGAACAAAATGCTTAGTTTACACCGATAGTTTGATTACTTGGCTTTGTGTAATTGTGACTCTTATATGTAGTATGCTCTCTACCTACATGAGCTTATTTTGACCTCTTACAATGAACACGGTGCACAATGCCATGTATTATAACCTTTTGCATATGCTCATCACATTCTATATAACAGTAAGACATGAATGAACATGTGTTTGCATTCTCACTTGTGTCTTTTTACAGCATGTGGGGAAGGCCCTTCATGGATGTGAGCTCATTTTGACCTTTGAGTTTTTGATTTGAATGTGAATGTTGTTGATTATATGTATTCTTAGCTCTTTTTTTGTATTTAAGTATTTTGTATTTTTTGTATCCCATTTAAGTTGAACTAACTGCAAGTTACTTGAAGTTAACCTTAAGTGAAGATTTTGGTCTACTCGTTAAATTAAGCATCTTTAGCCAGCACTGTAGGAGAATCAAGTGAGTCGGAGGCACGTGGACATTTTAAACACAAAGTGCATGGTTTAATTGAAATCACCATCATCACCACCAACAACAACAACAACAAAAGACAAAAGTCAGAACAATGTAACATAAGTGAACTATTTACAGAACATACATGTAAGAAAATGAAGAAAAACAACAAAAGTCAAAACACAATCAGAACAATGTAACATAAGTGAACTATTTACAGAACATACATGTGGGAATGAAGAAAAAACAACAAAAGGGAGTTTGGGAGGTGAGGCAGGGTCTCTGGGGAGGTCAAGAACAGAGGGGTGGTTTGAGGAATGGTGGGGCGGGGCAACACGGGGCAGGCAAGGAACAAAATACAGCAGGTAGAGGGTGGCAGCTCAGGCACTGGAGGGGCGATCGTCAATTTTCCTTCGTAGAGGGGACTTCTTCGGGGACCAGTTGAATTTCAAGGGCGTCAACATGATGCTGACGTTCTTGAATAACTGTGATGATGATGATGGCTCCTCTTCCTCTTCAGGCGACATCTACATGAAAAAAGAGAGAGAGAGACAGAAGAGGTTAGCAATGGGCAGGAGGCAACATTTGCCAGAGACATGACTGTGACAAAAGACAAACCTACCTCATCGGATTCAAGTGCGGACACGCCCGACTCCTGGTACTCAGGCAACGCATCGTCCTCGCTGGTGGTTTGCGAGGTCAACGAAGAGGCATCTGCATCGCGCCGCCTTCTCTTGCATGGCCTCTTGCCGACCTCGCACACCGGCTCACACTCATCCGTCCCCTCCAGCACCTTTTCGAACAGCTGCCTGTGTTCCCACGCCTCCTTCCCGGAGAGGTTGCAGGCATAGAATTTGTCAGCCGTTCGTGTGTCGTGGCACATGAAGCGCGACATCTTCTTCCTCTCCTCGACACTCCCGTTGTTCCTGGCCTGTAGAGAGAAGAAAAGACGATTTAGACACAACAACCACACAAAAACAAACAGAAGCTCAAACTTAGTGGGACGCGCAGCTTACGTGTGTGGCAATGGCCGACCGGAGATCCGTGAACGTGGGGCTTCCAGGAAGCCCCATCTCTTTCCAAGCTGCTTGGAAGTAGTTGTTTAGGTTTTTGCAGGGATTCTGCGTCGAAGTGAAGAAGACAAACTTGGCCGCCGTCCCGCCCACCAATTGGTCCTTCATCTCGAGGAGACGCTCGAACCATTGGTACTCACCCTTGGTCAGCGCAATTTGAGCAGGCCCGAAAGCCTGGTTGGTCTTGTGCAAATTGACCTGCAAAACAAAATGCAAGAAATCGTGTCAGAATTAAGTCGAGAGAAGACGTGGCAAGAGAAGAGACAGACACACACACACACACACACACACACACACACACACAGGCAGATCACTTACATTGATCAGGAAGGTAGTCGATGTCTTTGTCGCATTCCTGACCTCATCTATGGTCATATTTTGAAACACCCCACAGCGGTGACCATAGATGGAGGCCAGGAACGCGGTCAGATAGCCATATAGGCGGAACTGGGTCTTCTGTTTTTTCCCCAGCTCCAGCTCGTCTGGGGAAACACACAAAAACAGAACCATTAGTAAAGGTTATTGAGCTGTAACTAACAACTAAGGACATCGACTTACCGAGAATGCCAGGAATTGTCCTCTTGGCCTCCTCCCTGCATTTCTCCAAGACGGCCTTGGGGATCAGTTTACCGTCTTTCGCCCGTTTCACGGCCATCTGGTGCATTGTCACTGGCCGCTTCATGCAGCGTAGCATCATCCGAACCTCTCTCCGGATGGCGAACAGAACCCTTTTTGACAGGCGGCAGTTCGGAGGGGGTGTGGCGGCCAGGTAATCCATAAACTGCGCCACGTTTTTGAGATAATGGTTTATGGTCGTCTCTTTGATGGCCATCACCCTCAACGTTTTCACCCACCTGCAGACAGACAGACAGACAGACGAACAAAGAGACAGTCAGACAGGAATTGCGAAACACTACTGTTTTGACAAAAAGAAACACGTGCAACTGGACTGACCTACGAATCTTCTCCGTGTCATTGAGGAACTCCAGGGTCTGGAGCTTGCCCCCTCCCTCGGCCATGTACGCGATAAATTTTCTTATTCTGTACATCTTGCTTGCGACATTGTCGCGCAGCTTCGGGGTGGGGTCCGGACCCAGCTGATGGGCACTGTATTGCTCCATAAGTTGATCTGGAAAGAGAAACAACAAAAAAGAGACAGGTTAACTAAAAGACACACAAAAGAGCATGCAATTTGCAATCAAGGGGGTACAGGTGGAGAGTCAAACTCACTCAATATCACGACATGGTCCGGGAACTGGGGGAGGCCCGGCTCTGCACACTGCCGGGAGGAACCCGGAAGGCAAGGGTCAGATGTTTCCTGCACTGGAGAGGGCGGCACTGGAGAGGGCGACACTGCACAGGGCAACACTTCTTCTTCCCCCTCCGGATCGTCACTGAGCACCAAGGAGGAGAGGAGCTTCTTCGTCGCAGTCCTCACTTCCGAAGGCCTCCTGTGCATCCGCCGCTGTAAAATACGGAAGCGCCTGGAAACCTCCTTCAGTGAGGACATGAGGGTGTCCACCTGGCAGTTGAGCTCCGCCACCTGCGTCTTTGCCTGGATACACGCTCGATTTTGGCAAGCGCCCATCTCTGGCTCCTCTGCCCCCTCCTCTTGAGAAGAATCCTCCGAAGACTCTACCTCGTCCTGCAGGTCGAGGCTCGACGCCATGGGCACCTCCGGGTCTGAGGCCCGCAGAGCAGCCAAACTTTTCAGAATCGACGTCCTCTTCACCTTGGTCACCAGATTTCTGCGAGCTGCCACTGTCAGCTCGGTGTGACTCTTCAGATGCCTGTCCAGCCGCACCGACTCCTTGTTGCAGCCCAGGACGGGGCAACATCCCTCACGGACACTCACCCTGCCAGACTGCAACGCCAGGAGTAGCTTCCTCTCCTGCAGGTTGGTTACGTTGTGGCTCACCCGAAGATGCTGGCTCAGCTGGCAGTAGTCCCTGCTGCAAATCGGGCAAGTCTCGATCGGCATGATGATGTGCGAGGATAGATGTGTAGTGGGACTAAGGACTTTCTGGTTGCCTCGGGCATTATAACCCGTGAGAGGGAGGGGGGCGGGCTGGGACTGTCATCCGACGTTTGTGGACTACTCGCCTACGACATTTGTGGACTAAGCGCAATGTCCCTGCCATCTGTGGACTACTCGCCTACGACATTTGTGGACTAAGCGCAATGTCCCTGCCATCTGTGGACTACTCGCCTACGACATTTGTGGACTAAGCGCAATGTCCCTGCCATCTGTGGACTACTCGCCTACGACATTTGTGGACTAAGCGCAATGTCCCTGCCATCTGTGGACTACTCGCCTACGACATTTGTGGACTAAGCGCAATGTCCCTGCCATCTGTGGACTACTCGCCTACGACATTTGTGGACTAAGCGCAATGTCACTGCCATTTGTGGACCGCCCACGTGCAATCAGAAAGAATGGCCATTGAAATGAATGGGCTTCCGTTGAGTAGGCCACAAAAAGCGCAATGGAAATAAATTGCACGTGGGATCGTTGCTGTAAGACCCCAGAAGACCCCAGGGTCACAAAAACGCACACGTCGGTGCGACTCAGTCCCCCCGTCGACATACGTAAATCTCGGGCGCATGCGACCAAAGCACAACATGCAACACCTCCAAATGCTTCCCATTCACACTTAGTCATTTTATCCACTTCAGATCATTATTCAAGAGTCTGTTCAATGACCTCTTGACCTTTAACGCATGCACAACTGCACGGGACATTGTCTGCCGCATGTCGGGACAGTGACGCTACACATATGTCAAGTTCGGGCCGAAAGAATACTGCGTAGCCACGCGGGGAGCGTCCCACGTGCAATCAAACAGATTGACCATTGAAATGAATGGGCTTCAGTTGAATGGTCCACAAAAAGCGCAATGGAAATAAATTGCACGTGGGATCGTTGCTGTAAGACCCCAGAAGACCCCAGGGTCACAAAAACGCACACGTCGGTGCGACTCAGTCCCCCCGTCGACATGCGTAAATCTCGGGCGCATGCGACCAAAGCACAACATGCAACACCTCCAAATGCTTCCCATTCACACTTAGTCATTTTACCACTTCAGATCATTATTCAAGAGTCTGTTCAATGACCTCTTGACCTTTAACGCATTCACAACTGCACGGGACATTGTCTGCCGCATGTCGGGACAGTGACGCTACACATATGTCGAGTTCGGGCCGAAAGAATACTGCGCAGCCACGCGGGGAGCGTCCCACGTGCAATCAAACAGAGTGACCATTGAAATGAATGGGCTTCTGCTGAATAGTCCACAAAAAGAGCAATGTAAATAAATTGCTCGTGGGTTCTTCGTAGGAATGTCGTACGAATGCGATTTTTTCGCTCACTGACTACACGAGTGCCGCCCGACAACATATCGAGAGCGCATGCGCCTGCGCCGCGCGGTTTAGCCTGCGCGTGCATGGTAGGGTTAAGATTAGGGTTCGCAACTTGGTACGGGGATGCACCAAATGCGCGCGCATTCGACATGCGGACGATACCGGGACGCGTGACGAAAGGTCTGCGTTACGGAACCGAGCGACCTCACGGAGCGGCACGGGAGAAGGCCCGCGTCGCATTTATCCCAGTACGCGTTCGCGGACATGCGGGTTTTCTTTGGCCTTTACGACCTCTAAACGTTGTCGCAGGATAACGCCGTCGCAGGGGCTTCCGTCAGGGCCGCCGATGACAGACATACTCGAAAATCAATGCGATCGAAGCATGTCCGCGAAGCCGCTACTCCAACGCATGCCCGTAAATTGCAGGCGGGTTTTTCGCAGGAATGTTCCGCAGCCCCCAAACCGCATACCATGACTCGTCTGGACCCCCCGATCGACATATCCACAATGCATGCAGAAAATGCAAAGAGAAAGCGATTGAGACAAAAGCACTCGAAATCCTCATCACAGTCATCTCGTGCACTTGCTCACCAAGACCATCTCGTTCGGGCTCGAGATAGGCATGTCAATGACATGCGGATAACCTAGCAAGACGGATATTGACGTGTTAGCCATTCCCATCGTCCCGTGTGACATGCCAAAAGATGGGAGCGATCGGACGTACCCATGCGACGTACGCCAAACAACTATTGCGCCCGGCAAATGATTAACGAGGTCTGCATGGCGCATGCACCTTAAATGCGGTCGCAACTAAACCAAACTCGGTACGCCTCGCGTGGGGAATGCGACGGGACACATGCGTCAAGCTTGGCTCGACAGCACGTAGCGGACCCCCGTGGGAGCCATCCCACTTTCTCATTAAACCAAGTCATTTCAGACTACCAGCTCGTGGGCCTCGTACAAATGCGGTCGCAACTCCGCCAAACTTTGTCCGTCGCATGTCGGCACAGTGACGGTACGCATACGTGGAGCTCGGGCCGAAAGAATACTGTCGTAGCCACACGGGGAGCGTCCCACGTGCAATCAAACAGAGTGACCATTGAAATGAATGGGCTTCCATTGAGTAGGCCACAAAAAGTATTAATGGGAATAAACTGCATGTGGGCTCGTTACTGTAAGACCCCAGAAGACCCCAGGGTCACAAAAACGCACACGTCGGTGCGACTCAGTCCCCCCGTCGACATGCGTAAATCTCGGGCGCATGCGATCAAAGCACAACATGCAACACCACTAAATGCTCATGCAACACCTCTAAATGCTTCATATTCACACTTAGTCATTTCACCACTTCAGATCATTATTCACGAGTCTGTTCAATGACCTCTTGACCTTTAACGCATTCACAACTGCACGGGACATTGTCTGTCGCATGTCGGGACAGTGACGCTACACATATGTCGAGTTCGGGCCGAAAGAATACTGCGCAGCCACGCGGGGAGCGTCCCACGTGCAATCAAACAGAGTGACCATTGAAATGAATGGGCTTCTGTTGAATAGGCCACAAAAAGTATTAATGTGAATAAACTGCACGTGGGCTCGTTGCTGTAAGACCCCAGAAGACCCCAGGGTCACAAAAACGCACACGTCGGTGCGACTCAGTTCCCCTGTCGACATACGTAAATCTCGGGCGCATGCGACCAAAGCACAACATGCAACACCTCTAAATGCTCCCTAATTCCCATTAACACTTAGTCATTTTACCACTTCAGATCATTATTCAAGAGTCTGTTCAATGACCTCTTGACCTTTAACGCATTCACAACTGCACGGGACATTGTCTGCCGCATGTCGGGACAGTGACGCTACACATATGTCGAGTTCGGGCCGAAAGAATACTGCGCAGCCACGCGGGGAGCGTCCCACGTGCAATCAAACAGAGTGGCCATTGAAATGAATGGGCTTCCATTGAGTAGGCCACAAAAAGTATTAATGGGAATAAACTGCATGTGGGCTCGGCACAGTAAGACCCCAGAAGACCCCAGGGTCACAAAAATGCACACGTCGGTGCGACTCAGTCCCCCCGTCGACATAAGTGAATCTCGGGCGCGTGCGACCAAAGCGCAACATGCGACACCTCTAAATGCTTCCCATTAACACTTAGTCATTTTACCACTTCAGATCATTATTCAAGAGTGTGTTCAATGACCTCTTGACCTTTAACGCATTCACAACTGCACGGGACATTGTCTGCCGCATGTCGGGACAGTGACGCTACACATATGTCGAGTTCGGGCCGAAAGAATACTGTCTAGCCACACGGGGAGCGTCCCACGTGCAATCAAACAGAGTGACCATTGAAATGAATGGGCTTCAATTGAATGGTCCACAAAAAGGCTAATGGAAATAAATTGCACGTGGGATCGTTGCTGTAAGACCCCAGAAGACCCCAGGGTCCCGAAAAAGCACACGTCGAGGCGACTATGTCACCCCATTGGCAGACGTAAATCTGGCCATGACAGGGCCACGTCTTGCCAATCTTGGTCACATAAAGACCCTCGCGTACGCCCACCCAACGCTCACATCTCACAGTTCGTACGATACGAAATTCAGAACCACAGGACCAAGCGCTTTCACGTTGGCGACGAGTTGTCTTGACGGCTCTAAGGTTAAAACGTGGTCAGTGCTGGAGCTTAGTGGGTCAGTGGGCGTGATAGTGCCTGCAAGGGCAAGTCATATGTGGTCAAAGGGCACAATAGTTGGTTTGTGGGTGAGGGTGCAGTGCTTAATGGGCCACCGGGCACAATACTGCTTTCGTGGGCAACACTTATGTGGTCAGGAGGCACAATAGTTGGTTGGTGGGCGAGGGTGCTGTGTTTAATGGGCCACCGGGCACAATACTGCTTTCGTGGGCAACACTTATGTGGTCAGGAGGCACAATAGTTGGTTGGTGGGCGAGGGTGCTGTGTTTAATGGGCCACCGGGCACAATACTGCTTTCGTGGGCAACACTTATGTGGTCAGGAGGCACAATAGTTGGTTGGTGGGCGAGGGTGCTGTGTTTAATTGGCCACCGGGCACAATACTGCTTTCGTGGGCAACACTTATGTGGTCAGGGGGCACAATAGTTGGTTCGTGGGCGAGGGGGCGTGGCTTAGTCGGTCAGCGGGCACAATAGTGCCTCCAAGGGGCAACCCATATGTGGTCAGTGGGCACAATAGTGGGTTCGTGGGCGAGGGGGCGTGGCTTAGTGGGTCAGCGGGCACAACAGCGCCCCCTCTGGTACGCATATGTGGTCAGGGGGAAAAATAGTTGGTTCGTGGGCGAGGGGGCGTGGCTTAGTGGTTCACATGAGGTTAGTGGGCACAACCGTGCTTTGCCGGGACCAGTGGGTGGCGACCGCCATGCTTTCGGTGGTAGGTGGGCAGAATACCACTTTCGGGGGCACCAAAAGACCCCCTTAGCTCAATGGCACCCCCGGTGGGGCCCACGTAGCCATTAGGGGTCGAAGCCGACGACTTACCCATGGTAAGGCGAAAAGTGCCCGGTCGCCACTTATCCTGATGGCGATCGGGCGTCTTTTTGGAGGTTACGGTCCCTTCGCTCAATTATCCGTCCACTGGCAATTTATTAATATGGGCAAAAATCCCACCAACCCACTAAATGTCCTTACCCCCCCCCCCCCCCCCCCCCCCCCCCCCCCCCCCCCCCCCCCCCCCCCCCCCTCCCCTTTCTTTCCCCCACCCTCTCCCCCCCCCCCCCCCCCCCCGCCCCCCCTCCCCCCCCCCCCCCCCTCCCCTCCCCCCTTTTGGTTATCACCTTCCTCAATCCGTCAGCACCCTCCGCAGTCTGTCCAGGTGGTCTTCCCAGGTCCCCGAGTGGATAACCAGGTCATCGATATACGCGGCTGCGTATGGCTGGTGGGGTCTTAGTAGCACGTCCATCATCCGTTAAAAAGTGGCTGGTGCCCCGTGCAGCCCGAATGGCAGCACCCGATACTGCCAATGTCCAGAGGGGGTGCTAAAGGCTGTCTTCTCCCGGGACTCTGGGGACAAAGGCACCTGCCAATAACCCTTTGTGAGGTCGAGCGTGGAGATGAAGCGGGCTTTTCCCAGTCGATCCAGAAGTTCATCCACTCGGGGCATCGGATATCCGTCAAAGCTGGATACTTCGTTAAGCCGACGGAAGTCGTTACAGAAGCGGAGGGTGCCGTCTGGTTTCGGGACCATTACGATGGGGCTAGACCATGGGCTATGGGATGGCTCTATCACTTTCAGTGCCTTCATCCTGTTGACCTCCTCCTCTATAGCCAGCCGACGAGCCTCTGGGACCCGGTAGGGCCGCTGTCTTACCACCACCCCCGGTGGGGTTCGGACTTCATGATGTAGGAGCCGAGTCTGCCCGGGCTTCTCAGAGAAGACGTCCGTGAACTGACTGACCAGGGACTGTAGCTCGGTCTTCTGCACGGGGGACAGTTGCTCTCCCATCCGTACCACCGGGGCCTCGGTAGTGGCTAACGCTGCCAGCTGGGTCAGGGCGGGGATCCACTTCTTGAGGAGGTTGATATGATACAACTGTTCCTCCCGGCGGCGTCCCGGCTGACGGAGGCGATAGTTGACCGGCCCTAGCCTCTCGACGACGGTATATGGTCCTTTCCAGGAGGCCAGAAACTTCGACGTTGTGGTCAGGGTCAGTAGTAGTACTCTGTCCCCTGGCTGGAACTCTCGAGGCTGGGCGGGCCGGTCATACAGTCTTTGTTGGGCGCGCTGGGCCTCGACGAGATGTTCCTTTACCATCGGCATCACTCTGTCGATTCGGGTCCTCATGTGTTGCACATGTTCTATCACACTCCGGTGTGGTGCAGGCTGTTGTTCCCAGGCATCTCGGGCCACATCTAACAGCCCGCGGGGTTGTCGGCCGAAGAGGAGTTCGAATGGTGTAAAGCCGGTTGATGCCTGGGGCACCCCCGGATACCGAAGAGTACATATGGCAGTAGCAGGTCCCAGTCACGCCCGTCCTCTGCCACCACTCGTCGGAGCATACGCTTCAGGGTCTGGTTGAATCGTTCCACCAGCCCATCGGTTTGCGGGTGGTATACGGATGTCCGGAGCTGTTTTATCTTGAGAAGGCGGCAGAGGTCCGCCATCAGCCGGGACATGAACGGAGTCCCCTGGTCAGTCAGGACTTCGGTGGGGATGCCCACGCGGCTGAAGAACAGAAATAGCTCCTTGGCTATTGCCTTGGATGTCGCCTTTCTGAGGGGTAGGGCTTCTGGGTATCGGGTTGCGTAATCTACGATGACCAGGATGTGCTCGTGTCCCCGGGCAGACCTCGGCAGCGGCCCTACCAAGTCCATCCCTATGCGTTCGAAGGGCACCTCGATCACTGGGAGGGGAATGAGAGGGCTGGGGGGCGGGTCTTGGGGTGACTTCTGTTGGCAGGTGGGGCAACCTTGACAGTACCTCTTCACCTCTGCCTCTAGTCCGGGCCAGTGAAACCAATCTCTGATCCGTTGGGCCGTGTTTGCGGCTCCAAGGTGCCCAGCCATGGGATGGGCATGGGCCAGTTCCAGGATCAGCTGGGTTTTCGTCTTGGGTGCGACCAGCAGTAGTTTCCTCTCTCCCCTCCTCAGCGCGGCACAGTATAACAGACCCTGCTTGACCACGAAGTGCGGGAGGGGATGTGGGGCTGGTTGACGGTCTTCATCGTCCACCACTCTCACTTGCGTCCAACAATTCCGTAGTCTTTCATCCTCGCGCTGTTCTCGGCCAAACGAACCTCCTCCTGTCACCTGTTGGAAGAGGTGCCGTCTGGTTTCGGGACCATTACGATGGGGCTAGACCATGGGCTATGGGATGGCTCTATCACTTTCAGTGCCTTCATCCTGTTGACCTCCTCCTCTATAGCCAGCCGACGAGCCTCTGGGACCCGGTAGGGCCGCTGTCTTACCACCACCCCCGGTGGGGTTCGGACTTCATGATGTAGGAGCCGAAGTGCGGGAGGGGATGTGGGGCTGGTTGACGGTCTTCATAGTCCACCACTCTCACTTGCGTCCAACAATTCCGTAGTCTTTCATCCTCGCGCTGTTCTCGGCCAAACGAACCTCCTCCTGTCACCTGTTGGAAGAGGTCAGAGAAAAGATTAGGGTCTTGAGACTCACCCTCCCGCTCACTCTCTGTAGCCAACATGGCGGCCCGACTGTTCTGGCTTCTTCGGGGCCGGGGTCTCCTCGGTCGGTTCCCGTGCCTAGCTGGTTGTATGGCCTGGGTTAGAAGTTGGTCGAATCCCGGCCAGTCTCTCCCCAGCAGCATCGGAACCGGCAGGTCGTCCACAATCCCACCGTGTCCACAATCCAGGTCTAGCCGGCCACGGGTGCCGGATGTTCTGGTGTCTCCGTGGACACAGGTGATCGGGATAGTGGCCCCCGGTCGGTCCGAGGTGGGATGTGACCAGCGTCAACGAGCTTCCGGAATCTAGGGTGGCCACAACGGGGCGTCCGTCCACCCACACCGTCCGTCTTGGGGCACCTGGGGGCACCACGCAGCCGGCCAGCCACGCTCGGGGTCCAGATGATGCGGGTTCCGTGGGCATTAACTCATCCCTGGGCGTACCATCAACGGGTCTGTTCACTGGCCTCGAGATGCTCTCCTGCGGTCGCCATCCGGGTTGTACCCTCCGTGGCGGGAGCCCCGCTCTCTCTCCAGCGTCCCGGGCAGCTGATGCCTCTGCCAGCTCGACGGCTTCCACGAGTTCGCGGAGGGTTGTGGGACCCCGCATACTAACGGCCGTTCGGTAGCGGCGGGGAATGGCCCGGAGGAGACGGTCGATCACCACCCGCTCTGCCACCTGGGAGGCAGACGGCTCCCCTGTCAACAGCCAGTGGTGTCCCAGGCGTGTTAGCTGAGCCGCCTGAGCCCTCACGGGGACATGCTCATCATATGACCACTGTTGAAATTGTTGGGCTGCAGTCACGGGGGACAGACCAATCCTGGCAAGGATCTCTTGTTTCAGAGTGTCGTAATCCTCGCAGAGGGGGCTTGGAGCGAAAAATAATCTCGTTGAGCCTCGCAAGTCAGGAACGGCGCCAGGATTCTTGCCCACTCCGCTTTATTCCACATTTCCCTGGTAGCGACAACCTCGAACGTGTGCAGGTAGGCTTCGATGTCATCATTAGCCGTGAGCTTAGTTAGATATTGGTGGGCGGTGGCTCTGGTGTCTGGCAGCGGTATCCGGGCAGCCGCGGACTCTCGCAGTGCTCCTATGGCGCGCTCAGCATGTTCTTGTCGCTGTGCCATCTCTTCTGAAAAGAGCTGCTGGCGCGCCACGACCTCGGCCAGACGCCGTATTATTTCCTCCATGCCGGTCCGTCCGCGAGAGAGAGAGAGAGGGCGGGGCTACCTGTAACACACAGATGTAAACAGATGGTAAGTCCGGTACGTCTCGTTGCTACGTTACTATGCCCGCATTCTCCACCAGTTGTGGCGAGCAAAGTAACGACACGTACACGGAGATGCGAAATACAACCCCGGAGGGCACTTTTATTGAGAATGTCCGTGGAGGGAACAGAGGAGAAACGGGGAAACGGGTTGTTCCTGGCCACGGCTTGTAGTCCCTGACTCGTCACACGAAGTCTCCGGGTTGTGTAGATTATGATATGGGATACGGCGTCGCGTCCTCGCGTCAGTCGTCCGATCCTTGATCATGCAAAAGAAGAGAGAAAAACATCACACGTTAGTTTACAGTCTGTGTGGAGCTCGCTCACCGTGGCTTCTGCGTTTCCCCGTTTTATAGAAGCTCAGATGAGCTGCAGCTGTTAACGAGCAACAGGTGTGTCGCTCTGATCTCCTCTGTTCCCATGGCGACGCTGATTGCACTAGGGGAGACTCGTCACAACTTCCTTTCATCTTTTTTTCTCGCTTTCTTTACCATTATTTTGTTTCAACATTTCATAGTACATTCTCATTTTAACATATTGTAGTCTTTTACGATTAAAAAAGTTTACAAAACTTAATACTAAATATAGCGATCAAAAACAAATAGCAACTATTTTTAGGGTACAAAAGCCTCTTAACACAGTCGCACTATCTGTTTTTAGATAGGAGTTATTTAAAAGTTGTATTCGTTAACATTAAAGCACTTTGAAGTGAACAAACTATGAGCAGCTGTATTTTTATTAACTAATACTAACAAAGCTTAAAACAAATACTGTAACAAATCCATTGCTCATAGTTAACGTTAATTAATAAATTAATTTCAACAAACAAAACCTATTGTTATACCTTACCCTGAAAACAATGTTTTGCTTCATAGAGAAAACTAGTTAATAAAAACACCACAGAATTGAAGTGTTTAGTATCTTTCTGCTAAATGACAACCAATTTAGGAAACAGACACAGCTTTATTCACAAAAAAATTCAGCTTTGTTTCCAATTCAAGTAAACAGAAACATTCAGTCACTCATTTTGTAGTAGCAGTCCATTGAACAGAACCCAGCAAACTCTTTCTCTGAATAGAATGCTGTGAAGACCCCCTTCTTTCCATTGCCACTGTATCCAAAGGTGTTTTTGTAGATGTTGTCACAGCAAGCGCACCTGGTGAGCTCAAACTCCAATCTGTATTCTTTTCTCACCTCTGCACTGACAGATTTCCAGTCAACGATACATAATTACGTTATATAAATCATAGATAAACATATGATGAATTGCACCATATCTTACCGCCGCCATCTTCTTTGGCTAAAGGAAATTACTTACCACTGTAGTGGCTTTTTTCCTCTTAAAGTTTGGCACGGTTTGCAAACCAACTGATAAGTGCTTTACCGCCGCCTGCTGGACTGGAGTGTGGAACAAAAGTTTAACGCTGATTAGCCAATACAGTAAAACTCCTTTCACCAATCAGAAACCTTTTGGCACGCCCCTACCTTTTGACACGCCCCTAACTTTCGGCACGCCCATTGCTCCAGGCTGCAGTTACCCCTGTCTCGTTTATGCGGCAGATGTTGACACACTACCATCCAAAGCAGGTAAATGGAAATAAATATGGAGCGCTTCACGGATTTGCGTGTCATCTTTCGCAGGGGCCATGCTAATCTTCTCTGTATCGATCCAATTTTAGTATACGTGCTGCCTTAGCAAGCACAAGTACTGCGACGAAACAAGGTAATTATACACCCCGTTTCACAGCAAGCAGTCAGGCGACTGGTGAGCTCCAGGCCGCCCTCCATTCAGTGTGGATGCAGCGCACCACGCTTATCTCCAGGCTGCCAAAATTAAGGGTGAACTCAGTCTTGGGTGGAATTCAGCTATCGTCATCCCTATCTAACCAACTGAGCTAACCGGCCTATGGGCTCCTGCAATCACATTTCGCGTCGCTGATTTTACTCCTTTGAGTGTCGTACTGTTAAGTGGCAACAGTTCCGGTTAGTTCGTTCAAATGGAAGAGCGCTTGTTTTGCATGGGAGAGGTAGCGCCATCGACGTCCGCATTATTCGAGGCTTTATTCTCTCACCGCTTTATATAGGCTCACCGCTAAGAAAAATTGTCTTCCCACAAGCTTTCTTGCAGTGTTGACGTTAACTTAACCCCGGTTGAAAACCTGCCGATGTCTTAGTTTATCATCAGAAAAACCTTCCGTCTTCTATGTGTTTCATCGTTCCACAAGTACAGCGCTACAACCCCTCGGAAGGGGTTCTGATTGGACGCACTGTAAAAGAGAATATTCCGCTGAGAGGTCCCACCGAGACTTGAATTCGGACCGCTGGATTCAGAGTCCAAATGCTATAAAAGGATTAAAAATGCTACTTATCTCTCGCCTGCAAGTGTTTGTGCAAGCCTTTTGGCGAACGACCCCAGCATCATTTTACCAATGAGAGATTTATTTGCATTTTCATTTAGACAGTGTGAACGTTTGCTGTGGTGCGTTTCCTTGCGCTTTCACCGTAGTTTCATGAAAAGCGTTATCCCCTTATTGTTGGGCGATTGTCAAAATAAGTCCTTTGCCCTGGGCTTGAAAAATCTCCCTGCCCAAATGTGCTTTATTTATCATTTCTGTGTGTGTGTGTGTGTGCGTGAAATCACATTAACTTTTCAGACATGGGCAATTTGTTGTGCTTTATATTTCGCTTGGGTGTATTGCCCTTTGGCTCATTTCGTACCATTGGCAGTTGTCAGTATGAAAAGCAGCGTGTGCTACTGATACTTGACGTTAACTTAACCCCGGTTGAAAACCTGCCGATGTCTTAGTTTATCATCAGAAAAACCTTCCGTCTTCTATGTGTTTCATCGTTCCACAAGTACAGCGCTACAACCCCTCGGAAGGGGTTCTGATTGGACGCCCTGTAAAAGAGAATGCTCCGCTGAGAGGTCCCACCGAGACTTGAATTTGGACCACTGGATTCAGAGTCCAGAGTGCTAAACATTACACCATGGAACACTGTGTCGAGTGGTTGACGGCCCGCTAGGCGCAGGAGAAAAGCCACCCTGATCGGGGTGCACAAATTAGGTCTGCGGTAAAGTAATGAACAGACGAAGCCTTGCCGAAACCCGGGATCGAACCAGGGACCTTTAGATCTTCAGTCTAACGCTCTCCCAACTGAGCTATTTCGGCCACATCATACGTCTTGTGCAAAGGCTCAAACCGTTGGGCAGAAGCAATTCCAGACATGGGCCTCAAAAGGGGTTCTGATTGGAAGACCCATAAAAGAGAATGCTGTGCTGGGAGGTCCCACCGAGATTTGAACTCGGATCGCTGGATTCAGAGTCCAGAGTGCTAACCATTACACCATGGAACCCTGTTTCGAGTGGTTTTAGGCCCGCTAAGCTCACAAGAAAAGGCCAACCGGTCCAGGGTGCAAAAATATCTCTGCGGTAAAGCAATGCCTGGGCTTGAAAAATCTCTCTGCCCAAATGTGCTTTACTGCGGGTGTTTGTGTATAGAGGCGTCTAGTACGCGAAAAAACATAGAAGAATTTCAATCGTGCGCCAACAAGCTAGTAGAAAGGCTCAAACCGTTGGGCAGAAGCAACTCCAGACAGATTGGATGCCCTGTTTAAGAGAATGCTGCGCTTAGAGGTCCCACCGAGATTTGAACTGGGATCGCTGGATTCAGAGTGCAGAGTGCTAAACATAAATCTAAAGTCAAAATAAGTCCTTTGCCCTGGGCTTGAAAAATCTCTCTGCCCAAATGTGCTTTATTTATCATTTCTGTGTGTGTGTGTGTGTGTGTGTGTGTGAAATCACATTAACGTTTCAGACATGGGCAATTTGTTGTGCTTTATATTTCGCTTGGGTGTATTGCCCTTTGGCTCATTTCGTACCATTGGCAGTTGTCAGTATGAAAAGCAGCGTGTGCTACTGATACTTGACGTTAACTTAACCCCGGTTGAAAACCTGCCGATGTCTTAGTTTATCATCAGAAAAACCTTCCGTCTTCTATGTGTTTCATCGTTCCACAAGTACAGCGCTACAACCCCTCGGAAGGGGTTCTGATTGGACGCCCTGTAAAAGAGAATGCTCCGCTGAGAGGTCCCACCGAGACTTGAATTTGGACCACTGGATTCAGAGTCCAGAGTGCTAAACATTACACCATGGAACACTGTGTCGAGTGGTTGACGGCCCGCTAGGCGCAGGAGAAAAGCCACCCTGATCGGGGTGCACAAATTAGGTCTGCGGTAAAGTAATGAACTGACGAAGCCTTGCCGAAACCCGGGATCGAACCAGGGACCTTTAGATCTTCAGTCTAACGCTCTCCCAACTGAGCTATTTCGGCCACATCATACGTCTTGTGCAAAGGCTCAAACCGTTGGGCAGAAGCAATTCCATACATGGGCCTCAAAAGGGGTTCTGATTGGAAGACCCATAAAAGAGAATGCTGTGCTGGGAGGTCCCACCGAGATTTGAACTCGGATCGCTGGATTCAGAGTCCAGAGTGCTAACCATTACACCATGGAACCCTGTTTCGAGTGGTTTTAGGCCCGCTAAGCTCACAAGAAAAGGCCAACCGGTCCAGGGTGCAAAAATATCTCTGCGGTAAAGCAATGCCTGGGCTTGAAAAATCTCTCTGCCCAAATGTGCTTTACTGCGGGTGTTTGTGTATAGAGGCGTCTAGTACGCGAAAAAACATAGAAGAATTTCAATCGTGCGCCAACAAGCTAGTAGAAAGGCTCAAACCGTTGGGCAGAAGCAACTCCAGACAGATTGGATGCCCTGTTTAAGAGAATGCTGCGCTTAGAGGTCCCACCGAGATTTGAACTGGGATCGCTGGATTCAGAGTCCAGAGTGCTAATCATTACACCATGGAACCCTGTGTCGAGTGGTTTTAGGCCCGCTAGGCGCACAAGAAAAGGCCACCCGGTCCAGGGTGCACAAATATCTCTGCGGTAAAGCAATGCACAGGCAAAGACTTGCCGAAACTAAACCAGGGACCTTTAGATCTTCAGTCTAACGCTCTCCCAACTGAGCTACTTCGGCCACATCATCTGTCTTGTGCAAGCGTTTTGGCGAACGACCCCAGCATCATTTTACCAATGAGAGATGGACGGCATGCCAGGGAAAAGGCAGTGGCCAGTACGGGGATCGAACCCGCGACCTTGGCGTTATTAGCACCACGCTCTAACCAACTGAGCTAACCGGCCTATGGGCTCCTGCAATCACATTTCGCGTCGCTGATTTTACTCCTTTGAGTGTCGTACTGTTAAGTGGCAACAGTTCCGGTTAGTTCGTTCAAATGGAAGAGCGCTTGTTTTGCATGGGAGAGGTAGCGCCATCGACGTCCGCATTATTCGAGGCTTTATTCTCTCACCGCTTTATATAGGCTCACCGCTAAGAAAAATTGTCTTCCCACAAGCTTTCTTGCAGTGTTGACGTTAACTTAACCCCGGTTGAAAACCTGCCGATGTCTTAGTTTATCATCAGAAAAACCTTCCGTCTTCTATGTGTTTCATCGTTCCACAAGTACAGCGCTACAACCCCTCGGAAGGGGTTCTGATTGGACGCACTGTAAAAGAGAATATTCCGCTGAGAGGTCCCACCGAGACTTGAATTCGGACCGCTGGATTCAGAGTCCAAATGCTATAAAAGGATTAAAAATGCTACTTATCTCTCGCCTGCAAGTGTTTGTGCAAGCCTTTTGGCGAACGACCCCAGCATCATTTTACCAATGAGAGATTTATTTGCATTTTCATTTAGACAGTGTGAACGTTTGCTGTGGTGCGTTTCCTTGCGCTTTCACCGTAGTTTCATGAAAAGCGTTATCCCCTTATTGTTGGGCGATTGTCAAAATAAGTCCTTTGCCCTGGGCTTGAAAAATCTCCCTGCCCAAATGTGCTTTATTTATCATTTCTGTGTGTGTGTGTGTGTGCGTGAAATCACATTAACTTTTCAGACATGGGCAATTTGTTGTGCTTTATATTTCGCTTGGGTGTATTGCCCTTTGGCTCATTTCGTACCATTGGCAGTTGTCAGTATGAAAAGCAGCGTGTGCTACTGATACTTGACGTTAACTTAACCCCGGTTGAAAACCTGCCGATGTCTTAGTTTATCATCAGAAAAACCTTCCGTCTTCTATGTGTTTCATCGTTCCACAAGTACAGCGCTACAACCCCTCGGAAGGGGTTCTGATTGGACGCCCTGTAAAAGAGAATGCTCCGCTGAGAGGTCCCACCGAGACTTGAATTTGGACCACTGGATTCAGAGTCCAGAGTGCTAAACATTACACCATGGAACACTGTGTCGAGTGGTTGACGGCCCGCTAGGCGCAGGAGAAAAGCCACCCTGATCGGGGTGCACAAATTAGGTCTGCGGTAAAGTAATGAACTGACGAAGCCTTGCCGAAACCCGGGATCGAACCAGGGACCTTTAGATCTTCAGTCTAACGCTCTCCCAACTGAGCTATTTCGGCCACATCATACGTCTTGTGCAAAGGCTCAAACCGTTGGGCAGAAGCAATTCCATACATGGGCCTCAAAAGGGGTTCTGATTGGAAGACCCATAAAAGAGAATGCTGTGCTGGGAGGTCCCACCGAGATTTGAACTCGGATCGCTGGATTCAGAGTCCAGAGTGCTAACCATTACACCATGGAACCCTGTTTCGAGTGGTTTTAGGCCCGCTAAGCTCACAAGAAAAGGCCAACCGGTCCAGGGTGCAAAAATATCTCTGCGGTAAAGCAATGCCTGGGCTTGAAAAATCTCTCTGCCCAAATGTGCTTTACTGCGGGTGTTTGTGTATAGAGGCGTCTAGTACGCGAAAAAACATAGAAGAATTTCAATCGTGCGCCAACAAGCTAGTAGAAAGGCTCAAACCGTTGGGCAGAAGCAACTCCAGACAGATTGGATGCCCTGTTTAAGAGAATGCTGCGCTTAGAGGTCCCACCGAGATTTGAACTGGGATCGCTGGATTCAGAGTCCAGAGTGCTAATCATTACACCATGGAATCTTCACAAAAAACACCTCACAATATCTCTGCGGTAAAGTCAATGCAATGCAAAGACCTTGCCGAAACTAAACCAGGGACCTTTAAATCTTCAATCTAACGCTCTGCCTCAACTGAGCTACTTCGGCCACATCATCTGTCTTGTGCAAGCGTTTTGGCGAACGACCCCAGCATCATTTTACCAATGAGAGATGGACGGCATGCCAGGGAAAAGGCAGTGGCCAGTACGGGGATCGAACCCGCGACCTTGGCGTTATTAGCACCACGCTCTAACCAACTGAGCTAACCGGCCTATGGGCTCCTGCAATCACATTTCGCGTCGCTGATTTTACTCCTTTGAGTGTCGTACTGTTAAGTGGCAACAGTTCCGGTTAGTTCGTTCAAATGGAAGAGCGCTTGTTTTGCATGGGAGAGGTAGCGCCATCGACGTCCGCATTATTCGAGGCTTTATTCTCTCACCGCTTTATATAGGCTCACCGCTAAGAAAAATTGTCTTCCCACAAGCTTT
>CM074090.1:13962500-13967500 GCA_037178815.1 Barbatula barbatula
ATGTTCTTGTTTAAGAACAATGGTTGATTTAAAATATCCTCTCTACCACTCAGCATGTGTTGTACACAGGTTAAAAAATTCCCCCATGCACTCATCATTTCCTTGTAAAAGTCTGGCATCTTTTCTGTCATCCAAGCTTTAGTTCTCATCCATAAAATGTCTTCTCCCAAAAAAAAATTACCGCATTTATTTAAAAAATATTGCATTGTTTTCTTCCATGTTGTTATATTCTCTTTATCCAGATACTTTTTGACAATTTTAACCCTTAGACTGTTTTTCCTTTGTGCTACATCTATTAGACCCAGTCCACCTTTCCCAACTGCTCCAATCAAAGTGTCATATGCTATCCTTGGGGGTTTCCCTTCCCATATAAAGTTTAAAAAACATCTCTTTAATCTTTTTTCAATCCACAAAGGCATAGCTGACACATATAGGACATACCATAACTTAGACATCATTAAGACATTCGAAATTAGAACCTTCCCTTTAAGACATAATGTTCTTAGTTTCCAGAAATGTAGCCTTCTTTCAATGTCTCCTAAAATACCTTCCCACATTGTTTCATTAGCTCTCTTTTCATCTTCCCCCATTAAAACTCCTAAAATCTTGATGTCTTTCACTTCTTTAAAAGCAAAAAAACTTGTTAAAGCTGGCACATTCCCACATCTCATATACACACTTTTCTCTTCGTTAACTTTCCCTCCCGATGCTTTGCAATACTTTTGTACAATTCTCATTGCACTTTTTACTCCCTCCATTTCCTTCACAATAAGCGTAGTGTCATCTGCATACTGAAAAATTGCTTCGCCTTCCATATTCCCTTCTACGTTAATACCTTTTATTCCCATTTCTTCCCTCATAGCCAGCCCCAAGGGTTCCGCAACTAGTGAATATAGCAGTGCTGACATAGGGCACCCTTGTCTTATAGATCTTGTTAGTTTAAAACATTCTGTTAAAAACCCGTTGCATTTAATTCTAGTTACAGCTCCTTTATATAAAATTTTTACCCACTTTATAAAATTTCCTCCAAATCCAAAACTGTTTAAAACTCCAAATAAAAATTCATGTTCCACCCTGTCAAAAGCCTTTTCAAAATCTAAGCTTATCAGATATCCCTCCATTTTTTTCTCCTTCATGTATCTAATTGTATCTTGAATGCTTATTGTCGTATCTGCTATATCCTTCCCTTTAACCCCATATACTTGATTTGTCTTTATTATTTTCGGCATCACTTCTTTTAATCTGTTTGCTAAAATTTTTGCTAAAATTTTCAAATCGGTATTTAACATAGTAAGCGGCCTATAATTCTTCAGTTCAGTCTTTTCTCCTTTTTTCTTATATATTGTTTTCATTAAACCCATTCCCATTCTTAGATTCATCTGCCCCTTATTAAAGATCTCATCATACACTTCCTTTAAAATGCTGGTTAAAACATCCTTAAAGACAATATAAAACTCACTCCCTAAACCATCAATTCCAGGACTTTTCTTTTTGTTTAATTCATTTATAGCTCTTTCAATCTCCTCTTCACTTATCTCTTTGTCACAATCTTCCTTGTCTTCCTTTCCTACTTTAGTTTTTATCTGCTTGAACATTTCTTCTTTTTCATCCTGCACTCCTTCAGATGTAAATAATTTCTCATAATACCTTTTCATTTCTTTTAGAATTTCTTCATTACTCTTTACTTCTTCTCCATTCTCCTTTTTCACTACTTTCATAATTTCAGCCTTCCCTTTCCTTCTTTCTAAATCAAAGAAAAATTTTGTACATTTTTCACCCTCAACAATAAATTGAGCTTTACTCCTTAATCTTGCACCTTCATATTTCTTTTCTTCTATTTCCTTAAGTTTATTTTCCAATTCTTTTATCTTTGACATATCTTTATTTCCCTGATGTAACTCTTTTTCCAATTTTCCCCTTATTTCCTGTCCATTATGTCTTTTTGCTTTCTCTATTAATCTGCACAATTCCATTGTGTGAATTTTAACTAAATATTTCACATTTTCCCACCACAATCTTTTGTCTTCCACATACATTACATTCCCTTTTTCCCTTTCAATGAGTGTCTTTATATCTAAAACATACCCTTCACTTTTTAAAACTTCAGCATTTAAAACCCACACCCCCGGACCTCTCTTTATCGTACTCCAATCAATCTGCATGTGTAATGGCTTGTGATCACTTAAACTTGTTTCCTCATATCTCACATTCTCAATAAAAACTTCTACATTCCTCTTACACAAAATAAAATCGATTCTTGATTGACACATAAAATTCCCCACCCTTTGTCTTCTTGAATATTGTCTTCTTTCATTCCTTTCTCTCCAAACATCCACCAAGTTATTGTTTTCCATTATTGATTTTAACTCTCTCCTTCCCATATCATTTTTAAAAACCATTCCATCTGCCACATCTAATTTGCTTAACACAGTATTAAAATCTCCCATTAAACAGACATTCTGATGCTTATTTAAAAGTGACCTTAAACTGTTAAAATAATCTCTCTTCCCCCTTTCCTCTGTAGGTGCATGTATGTTTATCACAACCAGTTTTTTGTCTTCATATTCCATTTCTACTGCTAAACATTTCCCAACATTATCTTTATAAATAACCTTGCATACAATATTCACATTTCCTCTTATTAAAAAAGCCACTCCTCTACCAAACCTCTTATCATCATTATTGTATAAGATCTCACCGTTCCATCTTTTCCTTATTTCAACTACATGTTTTTCTCTCCAATTAGTTTCTTGCAATACAATCACATCTTCATCCTTGAACATTTCCTTCACCTTTTCAAATTTGTTAAAATCCGAAAGTCCTCTGGCATTAAAAGTAACCAAACTTAAAACCATAAAGAATGAATATATAAAAACACTCATTAAACTCATTTCTTTAGCTCATATCATCAAAGTCTTTTAAACGTTCATATTTATCTTTTAGTAGGTCTTTGTTAGTTGTTCTTTTCCTTATTCCTTCTAAACATGGCTTTACCTTTATTTTCCGCCGTCTTTTATCTAGTCTTGGTTTTCCATCGTCCCTTGCCTCCATATCCTTGTTAAAATCCTCTTCTAGGTCCATCTCATCTTCCAGAGTAACAGAAAGGTCAAGTGGTGTGCATGTTCCTTCCTCTTGTTTTGATTGTTCAGTTGGTTCCGTCTGCTCTTTAGATTCCTCATTTTGTGCTTCATTTTGTCTTTTAGCTAAATCATCCATTCCTTCCTCTGCAATCTCCTCAGTTGCGCTCTGTGTGTCCTTCTCTATGACCTGTTGTGAAATATCTTGTCTTTCCGTTTGTTCACCATTGTCGATTTCAATTACTGATCCACAGTCTCTCTCTCTCGTGTCATTCTCATGTTGTTCTCCCCTACCGTCTCGCTCATGCACCTGCCCGCCCACATGAGTCTCGTTGCCAAACCAGCATTCACACAAATTTAAAACATTGTTACAGTCCGGGCACTTAACCGCCTTGCACTCTCTTGCGAAATGTCCTCTCTCCTCGCATTTATAGCACTGAAACTTTGGGCAGTCCTTCATGATGTGTTCTGGGCTCATGCACAGCCGACAGAGTTTAACCTGATGGCTGTGCATTACCCTGAAAAAATGCAGCCCTTCTGCAGTTTCAAACTTCGTGCTATACGGGAGAGAGGCGACATCCTTAGGGAAACGAGATTTGATGAACCTTGTGCCATCTTGAATAGTCGTGCCCGGATACAATCTTCTTGTTATTTTCGATAAGGGGGTAACTCCCCAACCTTTAAGTTTATCAAAAATCTCTTGATCGTCTATGTAGGCAGGTAGGTGCATAAACGAGACAACATAGTCTCTGTTTTGTAGCCTCTTTACCTCACATTCCACTTCCTTTATCCTTATTCCAGCTTCCAACAGTTCAACATCATCCGCATTTTCCAAAGTCACCTCATATTAATTTCCTTGTTTGGGTCTTACCGCCAGGATTTTCCCTTTTCCGATTCTTTCCGTTACAGCCTTTATGATATCTTCAGCCCGCGCATTCACCCCAGTGATATCCACCGTTACCGTTGCCTCCTTCAAGTAATCCGTATTTTTTTTGCTCTTCCTTTGATGCATTTCATTAGCTGTTCCATCTCGTAGTCCAAGTTCAGGTCCAGGTTCGTCTGCCGCACATGTTCCTCCAGCCATATCCAAAGTTGTTGCCGTGTGTCCGTCCGCCATTATCCACCCCCCAAAAAAAACGTGCAAAAAACACAAAAAGAACTTTCCCCCCAACCAGCATACGCTGTTGGGAAGGAAAAAAAAAATGAGTGAAAAGGAAACAAAAAAACCTTGATAACTACAAACTAAACAAAAAAGAGAGTACAAAAAAAGTGTGGTGAGCCTGTCTCACCAAACTGCCGCCAAAGCGGGCGTGCTCAGGGTGGTGTGGCCGTAAGCAAAAGCTGTGCGTCCAAGCTCGACGCATAAAGAAAGCAGCCATAAGGCCACTTTGGGTTAAAGCTTACAGCACCTGGTATTCCCAGGCGGTCTCCCATCCAAGTACTGACCAGGCCCGACCCTGCTTGGCTTCCGAGATCAGACGAGAGCGGGCGTGCTCAGGGTGGTGTGGCCGTAAGCAAAAGATGTGCTACCAAGCTCGACGCATAAAGAAAGCAGCCATAAGGCCACTTTGGGTTAAAGCTTACAGCACCTGGTATTCCCAGGCGGTCTCCCATCCAAGTACTGACCAGGCCCGACCCTGCTTGGCTTCCGAGATCAGACGAGAGCGGGCGTGCTCAGGGTGGTGTGGCCGTAAGCAAAAGCTGTGCGTACCAAGCTCGACGCATAAAGAAAGCAGCCATAAGGCCACTTTGGGTTAAAGCTTACAGCACCTGGTATTCCCAGGCGGTCTCCCATCCAAGTACTGACCAGGCCCGACCCTGCTTGGCTTCCGAGATCAGACGAGAGCGGGCGTGCTCAGGGTGGTGTGGCCGTAAGCAAAAGCTGTGCGTCCAAGCTCGACGCATAAAGAAAGCAGCCATAAG
>CM074090.1:13977500-14120000 GCA_037178815.1 Barbatula barbatula
CGTCATCATGAAGTTTCTGAAGTCACTATCCGGCGTGATTTTAAGATTAATGGCCAAATTGGAGAACGAGGTCAGAAAGATAAGCTTTCATACAACAACTTGATGCACCAAATTGAGGCTGGAGTGAACAAGGGACACAGAGAGTCTGAAATACTTGATGCGGTGATAAGAGCAGTGAGTCCAGGTATGAGCCTGCGCGATATGCTGGAGATCAAGACAGATTTAACCCTTTCTCAGCTGCGCACAATTCTGAAAGGCCATTATAAGGAAGAAAGCTCAACAGACCTGTATCATCGACTGATAAACATCACTCAAGAGAGCCGTGAGTCACCACAAAACTTCCTATTCCGTGCCATTGAGTTGAAGGAAAGACTTTTAGCTGCTGCTAGAGAACCAGATGGAGAAGAACCGTATAGCCCTGATCTCATACAGAGAAGATTCCTGCGCGCACTAGGAACAGGGTTATCAAACGATCACATTAAGTATCAGCTAAAAACCTGCCTTGATGATCCTAAAATCACAGATGAGGTTCTCATCACAGCTATGAACGAAGCTGCAAGTCTTGAGTGCGAACGACAGCAAAAGTTCAAGAAAAATGCCCACATCAAAGAAACTAAAGTCAGTGAGGTTCCAGTGGAACTACGCCAAAGTCAAGAGAGAATGGGTTATGCTGTTGGAGGTAAAGAACAGTCCACATATACACAATTAAAAGCTTTGAAAACTCCACAAGTCATGGACAAGAAAGACTCTGAGCTCTATGAGGTCGTTAAACAGCTGAGAGAGGAGATCGGAGAAATGAGGAAAGCGATGAGTACTTACCGTTCCACGCAGCCCAGGGAAAGGAAGCGAGGATGTCGTGGATGTCAAAATGAAGGCAGAGGTGATCAGTGTGATCATTGCTTTAGTTGTGGGCAAAGTGGACATCTTTCCAGAGGGTGCAGGGGACCACCTGCAGGAAGAACCGAAAGAGGGCACTCAGCGAGCAGTATGGCAGTCACAACTCATACCACATCCTCACTGAGCCTAGACAATCACCATGACATCCTGGGTGACAGAATTAAGCAGCTGGAAGCTCATGAAGCAGCGAAACGGAAGGAGTGTCCTCTGCAGCATATCAGATCCATAACTACTAATCAGTTGTCCACCAAACATCATGCACAGTTATTGAATTTGATCGGAGAAAAATGTATGGTGAACTGTTTCTTTGATGGTGTAGCAACAAAAGCGCTGTGGGATACTGGCTCACAAGTCTGTCTCATGAATGAAAAGTGGCGAAAAGAACATCTCCCACACACAACACTACGTGGTCTTGAAGAGATCCTAGGCCCTGGAACCCTCACCGGTCGAGCAGTGAATCAAACATTGATCCCGTTCGAAAGCTGGGTTGAAGTGACATTCAAGCTGGGAACAGACAAAACCACACCGTTAGAACTGGAGGTACCGGTATTGGTATGTGGTGACGATGAAGTGGCAGAGGAGCCCATCATTGGTTACAATGTCATTGAGTACCTGTTGAACAGTGGTGTAGAGCGCCCTACCAATGTAAAGACCAAAGCCATGAGTACTGCACTGTCCTGTGACTGTAAAAAAGCAGAGGTTTTGCTGAACTTAGTAAGAAGCCAAAACGAAGGGTTCAGTGATGGAGTAGTGAAAGTAGGAAGGTCAGTAACAAGAATTCCTGCCCAACAGGCTAGAGCTGTCAAATGTTACATTAGAACGGGCCCGTTGCTATCTGATCAAGATGCTCTTTTTGAACCGGATGAGTTCGTGAAGTGGCCAGATGGATTGAGGGTGGAGGAAAACATTGTTTGCCTCAAGAGAGGGAACTGTTCACGCATCTGTATTCCTGTGATCAATGATACCAACCATGACATCGACCTGCCTCCACGGGCAGTTCTGGGCCATATACAGCGAGTGAAATCCATTTACCCTGCTGAGGTGAGACCGGTGACCGCTCAGAAAGAGGTTGCATGTGCGACTGTTACACACGCCAGTCAAAGCCCGTTCCAAAAAGACAGTGAACAAGTCAGTCAATCTACAGAAAACACTAATACAATGTTAACTGGTCAAAAAGAAAACCTATGGGACCCTCCTGTATGCGTTGATCACCTAAAACCTGAACAGCAGCAGAAGGTGAAGCAGCTTCTAAGGGAGGAGAGTGGTGCTTTTGCTCGCGATGACAGTGATGTGGGATGTATTCCATCTCTCCAGCTAAAAATCCGCCTACATGATACCACCTTCGTGAAGCACACATACATGTCTGTCCCGAAGCCACTTCGCAGAGAGGTTAAAGAATACCTGGAGGATCTGTTAAATAAGGGGTGGATTACTAAATCTAAGTCACCATATTCTTCACCAGTAGTCTGTGTGCGTAAGAAAGATGGAACTCTTCGCCTCTGCTGTGATTATCGGGAGTTGAACAAGAAATCCATTCCAGATAGACATCCTATTCCCCGAAAACAGGACATGCTCAACAGCTTGGCAGGCAACACCTGGTTTTCAGTCCTTGATCAAGGTAAAGCCTATCACCAGGGTTTTGTAGATGAATCCAGCCGACCTCTCACTGCGTTCATTACACCGTGGGGATTATATGAATGGGTGAGGGTCCCTTTTGGATTGTCGAATGCACCTGCTGAATTCCAAAGGAGCATGGAGGAGTGTCTGAGAGAATTGCGTGATGAGGTATGTCAACCATATTTGGATGATAACTTGGTTCATTCTAAAACATTTGATGATCATCTTCAGGACATTAGAAAAGTGCTGCAGTGTTATCTAAATCATGGTGTCAAACTAACGCCTCGAAAATGTGAAGTGTTCCGGAATCAGGTACGATTCCTAGGGAGGCTGGTGACAAAAGATGGGTACACGATGGACCCGGCTGACGTTGCTCCTGTCCAAGCACTGAAAGAAAGGACCCCTAAGACAGTTGGTGAGGTGAGAAAGTTGTTAGGATTTCTTTCCTACTACCGGTCATACATTGAAAACTTTTCCCGCAAGGCCGCATCTCTTTATTTGCTGCTCGCCGAAAAAAAGACACCGACAGGGAAAGTACAGATGAAGCGGAAAGGAAAAGTGAAACATAGCCATGGACAGCTTGCGTCAGCACACCCAGTTATGTGGACAGATGAACATCAAAAGGCCCTCTGTGAGTTAATTGATTATTTATCTAACCCACCGGTGCTGGGATATCCAGATCTGGATGAACCTTTTGTACTCCATTGCGATGCTTCACAGGAAGGCCTTGGTGCGGTGCTTTATCAAAGGCAAAGAGGCAAGTTAGTGGTAATAGCGTACGGATCAAGAACCCTAACCCCTCCTGAGAAAAACTACCATCTTCACTCAGGAAAGTTGGAGTTCTTGGCCATGAAGTGGGCTATATGCGAGCGGTTCAGGGACTATGTTTATCATGCACCTTCATTCATCGTGTACACGGACAATAACCCTCTCACATATGTGATGTCGACAGCCAAGTTAAATGCCACAACGTACAGATGGGTAGCGGAACTTGCTGACTTCCGATTTACCATCAAATACCGCCCAGGAAAGTCAAATGGGGATGCAGATGGCTTGTCACGTATGCCGCTGCATATGGAACAGTACATGAAAACCTGTTCAGAAGAGGTGCACCCTGAAGTCATGGTCAGCGTATCTCAGGCAGCGGTAGTACAGAGTCAGGAGAGAGGGCCGTGGTTGTGTCCACTTACAATTGAAACTGCGTTGTCAGGAGAACAGGAGGAGCTGTTCACTTCAGTTGCAGAGATCCCCTAGGATGTACTGAGAAAAGCCCAAGAGGAAGACCCTGAAATCAGAGAAGCTGTCACATACCTAAAAATGAAACCCCGGCCTGTGATCAGAAGTCAGGGTAGAGAGGCTCTGGGACTGATGAGGGAAAGAGCAAAGTTATACCTGGATGAACATGGTCTCTTGTTTAGGAAAACAGTAATTCGTCATCAGTTGGTTTTGCCTAGGATATACCATGAGCTCGTTTATAAGGAGTTGCATCAAGACATGGGCCACCTGGGAGCAGAAAGGGTGCTGAACTTAATCAGAGATCGGTTTTATTGGCCCCACATGCAAAAGGACGTGGAACACTATGTCACACGTGTTTGTAGTTGCTTGAGAAGCAAGCGTCCAAACAGACCGACCCGAGCCCCTCTGGTAAACATCACCACCACTTACCCGTTTGAGCTTGTCTCTATTGATTTCCTGCACCTAGAGAAGAGTAAGGGGGGTTATGAGTACATTTTAGTTGTGATGGACCACTTTACACGATTCGCACAGGCGTATGCATGCAGAAACAAGAGCGCCAAGACAGCGGCTGAGAAGGTGTTCGGGGACTTTGTTCTGAAATTTGGGTTCCCGACAAAACTGCACCACGACCAAGGCAGGGAGTTTGAAAACAAGCTGTTTTCAAGGCTGCAAGAGTACAGTGGCGTGCAAGGCTCCCACACAACCCCATATCACCCCCAGGGCAATGGTCAAGTTGAGCGTTTTAACCGAACTTTGCTAGCAATGCTGAGGACCTTACCAGAAACCGCAAAAGCCGACTGGAAGACGTCACTTGCAAAAGTTGTGAATGCATACAACTGTACGAAAAGTGAGGCAACAGGGTTTGCTCCGTATTATCTCCTGTTTGGCCGCACTCCCAGACTTCCCATTGATATCATGTTCGGTGTACCAGCAAAGAACCAAAGCTCATCTTACCATGACTATGCTGAGGACTGGAGAATGAGAATGACAGAAGCTTACAAGTTAGCCTCAAGAGTGTCACACAAAGAGAAGGAAAGAGGTAAAGCTTTGTACGATAAGAAAATACACAGAGCTGAACTGATCCCTGGGAACAGAGTACTTGTTCGGAATTTCAAGGAAAAAGGTGGACCTGGGAAGCTTCGATTATTTTGGGAAGAACAAGTCTATGTCGTCACCAAGAGGAAGCACCAGGATAGTCCAGTATATGAAGTCCGGCCTGAACAAGGCAAAGGGAAAACAAGAATACTACACAGGAACCTATTGCTACCGTGTGACTACTTACCTGCAGAGAGAGAATGTTTACCTGGAAGACCTGAAAAAGAAAACAAGAAAAAAGCCAAGACTGGAAAAACATTGACACAGCAAAATCGAACATACTGTGACAGTTCAGATGGTGAGGATGATTGGAAATGCCTGGTTGGAGTACCAGTCGAAAAGGAGAGTCAGAGTGTCAGAGAACCTCCAGAACCTCATTCAGAAGACACAGTGATGCTGAACGATGTAGAACCAGAGGTTGAACACGAGCAAGCACCAGGACGGGGAGAAGATGATTTATCATCATCCAGAGACGAGGCGGGTGAAACTGGTGATCCTAATGATAGTGATGGGGAGACTCCTTCACAACCAGCCTGCAAAAGAGTATATCCTTTGAGAAACAGAAAACTAACAAGATTGTTTACTTACCATTCTCTAGGTCAGCCTAGTATTGTAGATGGGTAAACTGCTGAATTAAATCACAGTAATAAGTTCTAGTTTAAATGTTAAGAAGCTAAATAATGACCAGAATAATATTGAGTTCATATTTTGGGTTTTAACGAGAAAATAGTTACCATAACATTCCAGAAACAAATGTAAATTGTTTTAATGGTGTAAGGTTAGATTCCTTCAGTGAAAGTACAGATTCCTGTTGATAAACAGCGATGGTGGTAGAAAATCATGGTGCACAATGATGTCTGCTACAAACACACTGCATGGAAAAGGAGATACATGTTGTGTGTCGTGTGACAGTATAGCACGAGTACTAAAACTGTTATATCACTGACTCCTGCCAAAGAAATGATCTACGGGTAGATAACCTGTAATTTATTTTGAGAATGTCGGGACTACATTCTGTTTTGTAGGGGAGAATGTGGGAAAATCTAGAATGTATATATATTGATAGAAGAGTATAATTGTTCAAAATATAATTGTGAGTTAAAAGTTAGACCCCCCATGTAATAGTTTTTGTCATTTCAGTTATTTGATTAATAATGGTAATTTAATTATTCAGTACATGCATGCCAATTTGTAGTGTACAGCTATGTGATGAGTGTCCAGTTGGTGGCAGTAAGCCGGAGGAAAACCTAAAAGAGGAGGAGAAGAAGAGTTCGTTCGCGCGAGTGTTAGCGAGTTGTATTGTACTGTGTGCTACGGAGCTGTTGCGAATGATGCGGGCTGAATAAAAGAACCCAACCAAATCACACGCTTGTTCATTCCTTCAAGTGTGCCCTCCCACCTTTGGCCTTCCCGGGGTCCCCCCTGGGTCCCTTTTTTTTTTTCGGTTGTTAGGAAGCGTCGTTTTTTCCCGTGGAGACCGTGCGTGTTGTCAAGCACTCGTGAAATGCCCCATAAGGCGTCCAAAACCACATTCCCTGACCGGGAATCGAACCCGGGCCGCGGCGGTGAGAGCGCCGAATCCTAGCCACTAGACCACCAGGGAGAGCACGCGTTGGTGCCTGGCACGATGAGCGCCGAATCCTTGCCATTAGACCACCTGGGAGAGCACGCGTTGGTGCCTGGCACGATGAGCGCCGAATCCTTGCCATTAGACCACCTGGGAGAGCATGCGTTGGTGCCTGGCACGATTACTAGCCTTAATCAAGGCAGCCTGTGGCAGGTAAATGAACATTTGGGGCATTTTAATGGGACACGGCGGGATCTGAAAACAGTTTTAAAGTTTCCATCCACGCTGCCCCGTGTGAGGCTCGAACTCACGACCTTCAGATTATGAGACTGACGCGCTGCCTAACTGCGCCAACGAGGCGTGCCACAACAAAATGTGAAACATCTTCAGTCAGAGCGGTCTGTGGGACGGGTGGCTTGAGTCACTGGTGATCATCCGTGCTCTCGTAGGACTGCAAGGGATCATTTTGTCCAGGACCTCGCGGAGGGCCAGTGGCGCAATGGATAACGCGAATGACTACGAATCAGAAGATTCCAGGTTCGACTCCTGGCTGGCTCGTTCATTTGTGCTCCCCTTTCATGCCATTGGGTGTCCATTGACCTCGGCAAAATATAGCCCCGTCTGCGGGTGGATGCGACACCTTCGATAGCTCAGTTGGTAGAGCGGAGGACTGTAGGCGTCTAACAGGTAATCCTTAGGTCGCTGGTTCGAATCCGGCTCGAAGGAAGCGTCGTTTTTACCCCTGGAGACCGTCAGGCAGCACTTGGTTCATCAGGTTGTGCCAAAGCAGTCTGACAGTCAGGATGGCCGAGCGGTCTAAGGCGCTGCGTTCAGGTCGCAGTCTCCTCTGGAGGCGTGGGTTCGAATCCCACTTCTGACACAGCTTTGCTCTAGTGCTTGGCTTTGAACGGAGTTCCTTGCAGAGTTGTCAAACCCCAATTCTGTCTATGGCCAGGCCGCAACAGAAAAGACGTCTCAGACCTGTATCCAAGCTATGCATTTCTTTTTGAAAACAAAAAAGAAGAGACACTCTTTCAGACTCAGAAAACGCCAAAACAACAAACAAAACCCATAACTGAAACTCCACTCACAACCTTTCTACATAACCTGTAACAAAAGAGAAAAGAAAAAGTATGATGAATTTCACACAACACTTACCTTACTCCTTAGTTAATAAAAAACGAAGAAACGATAAAGGAAAAAAATGGCTTCAGAGCCCCACTGTACCCTAAAGAATCAAGACAATTAAACTCACTGTCGCCAAAACATGACAAAAACAGGCCTAAGACTAAACATGAGCATGCTGCCTGTTAGGCTAGCAAGCTAAAAATGACTAGAGAGGACAGGTTTTTAACCCCCCCAAAACAGCCGTGCCAATCAGCAGAAGTTATCCACGAACCAATAAACAGCCTCCATTCCTGCAACACAGACTCAAGCACAAGAAAACAAACACTCATTCCGGGTTGTAACACCTCCACCCATAAAATCTCAGATTTCCAAATAGTTTTAAATATGATATCTAGGCAAAGTGTCCGCAATCACATTTTCAACTGCCTTGTTGTGTAAAATCTGGGTTATGGTCATTATAAACAACAATGGGTAATGAACTAGAACCAAGATAAACCTCACATTGCTGTAAGCCTAGCAAATGGGCCAGGGCCTCTTTGTCCATGGTGATATGGTTAACCTGGTGACGATTGAACGTTTTTGAATAGAAACAGACAGGGCGGTTGATTGCATGATCATCTTCCTGCAATAAGACAGCACCAATCCCACTCGCATCCACCTCCCGCTTAAATGGTTTTGAGAAGTCCGAGGCTGCTAACACAGGAGAACAACACAACTACGTTTTGAGGCCATCAAAGGCATACCGACACCTCGAATTCCATTCAAAAGACACTGGGCCACGCAGAAGATCTGTTAGGGGTTTTGCAACATCTGAAAAGTCCTTGCGAAAACTTCTATAATATACAGCCATCCCATGAAATCGCCTAAGTTCTCATTTTGTTACAGGAACTGGGAAAGCATCGATGGCTTTTACTTTGGCGTCAAAAGGACGACGAACGGTCCCCTGACCCACATGTTTACCCAAATAAGTGACTGTAGCACAATCGAATTCACATTTAGCAAGATTAAGTGTGAGGTTTGCTGATTGAAGACTCCCAAACACAGTGTTCAGGTGTTTCTTCCAAGTTTCAGAGTAACACACTACATCATCAAGGTATGCTTCACAACAAGGTACATCACAAAGTACATAGGACACCAAACTTTAAAATATTGCACGAGCATGTTTTAAACCAAAAACGTGTTCAAATCACGTCGGGGTCAGCGCTTCTTTGCGCGTGGGAGAATGGCAGACTAGCTAGTCGTTCACCGTGATTTTGTTGCTTAGTCAGAAGGTGCTTTTTGTGAATGTCCACTTTTACGCTATTGGATGTTTCATATTTTTTTCTATTTAGACAATGTATGCAGAGGAGGCTAAGACATTTGCAAATGAAAAGACAGCTTAGGAAATGGTGATTTCCCACACCAGGAGTTGAACCCGGGCCGCCTTGGTGAAAACCAGGAATCCTTACCGCTAGACCATATGGGAGAACGCAGATCTCTCCCACCGACCTCGAGCGGATGTGAACTTCAACTAGATCCCAGCGCAGAGATAGCAAAGTAACAACCACGCATTTGAAGAGCATCGCACACGACTCTCTACCTTTTTTTATAGCACGTGCTTACAAAAAACTCTCAACAAGCAGAGGAAAGCCAAGAGCCTCAAAACAGCCAGGAGACAGCCATGTGCAGAGGCAATCCAGCAGAGGCTGATTCTTAATCTCTCTGGATCTTGACACATTCGAGAAAAGACACGATGTGAACGGAGCCGTGCAATAGTACATTGAACTCATGGTAGCTTCACTTTACAGAAATCTTTAGGAAAAGGTGGACGATTTACACAAAGGTCAAGTGAAACTCGAGCTACACCCCCCAGCTCTCGAAGCAGTGCGCTTCCAATGTCGCACCGCAATGTTCAAGGGGTAATCTTTGGTGCAGGCTCATCCCTGATCTTTCCCTCTGGTAGGGGCTAAAGAGATTAAGTTCTATTCCACCAACAAACAACTGCAATCGGCAACTCCGAAGAGATGTTCTTCAAGTTATCAGCCTGCCGACCACATGCACTAGGATCTGGATCTGCCTAGGGACTAAAGAACACATATTCAATCGCTGACAACTCTAGCTGAAGCTGAACAGGGTAAACTCTATTGAATTTCTGTTAACCAACAGGTTCAAGTGTGTTGATCTGGTGAGAATCCCAAGGAGGACTAGATGAGGTTTAGGAATGTATGCACAACACTCTAAATGAGCCCAGCATTCAGCCTTGCTCTGTCACACATCCAAAATCCTGAAAAGCTATTCGTTGGATGCTTGCATTTTTTTGATTTTTAAAAAATGTGATACCAAAAAATACTCGAAAGTTCGAACAATTCAGTTGCGCGTGCCCGGCTAGCTCAGTCGGTAGAGCATGAGACTCTTAATCTCAGGGTCGTGGGTTCGAGCCCCACGTTGGGCGTAAACGGGACATCTCTTTGTGGCGCTTTTCTGTTAACCGTAAGGTGGTGGTTCGAGCCCACCCAGGGACGCCTTGTGCTTTCCGTTACCACGTACAGCACAGCTGAAAAATGTCCGCAAAGGGTAACCTTTGCTTGGAAAAGGCCTCATGGCGCAACGGTAGCGCGTCTGACTCCAGATCAGAAGGTTGCGTGTTCAAATCACGTCGGGGTCAGCGCTTCTTTGCGCGTGGGAGAATGGCAGACTAGCTAGTCGTTCACCGTGATTTTGTTGCGTAGTCAGAAGGTGCTTTTTGTGCCCGCGTGATTGTCCACTTTAACGCTGTTGGATGTTTCATATTTTTTCTATTTAGACAATGTATGCAGAGGACGCTAAGACATTTGCAAATGAAAAGACAGCTTAGGAAATGGTGATTTCCCATACCAGGAGTTGAACCCGGGCCGCTTGGGTGAAAACCAGGAATCCTAACCGCTAGACCATATGGGAGAACGCAGATCTCTCCCACCGACCTCGAGCGGATGTGAACTTCAACTGGATCCCAGCGCAGAGATAGCAAAGTAACAACCACGCATTTGAAGAGCATCGCACACGACTCTCTACCTTTTTTTATAGCACGTGCTTACAAAAAACTCTCAACAAGCAGAGGAAAGCCAAGAGCCTCAAAACAGCCAGGAGACAGCCATGTGCAGAGGCAATCCAGCAGAGGCTGATTATTAATCTCTCTGGATCTTGACACATTCGAGAAAAGACACGATGTGAACGGAGCCGTGCAATAGTACATTGAACTCATGGTAGCTTCACTTTACAGAAATCTTTAGGAAAAGGTGGACGATTTACACAAAGGTCAAGTGAAACTCGAGCTACACCCCCCAGCTCTCGAAGCAGTGCGCTTCCAATGTCGCACCGCAATGTTCAAGGGGTAATCTTTGGTGCAGGCTCATCCCTGATCTTTCCCTTTTAGCTAAACCTGATGCGTTGGCCGGGAATCGAACCCGGGTTAACTGCTTGGAAGGCAGCTATGCTCGCCACTATACCACCAATGTAGACTGACGGGTGACGAATGCTTGGAATTCCAAATGTACCGTGTTGTATGACCAGACCACGTCACCCGAGCTGCTGTTTGTTCGCACGAAACCCATCCGTGGGGGTCGCTGCGTTCACGCTTGGCCGCCGACGGGTGTCCCTCGTTAGTATAGTGGACAGTATTGAATCCCGTTCTGTCTTAAAGGACAGTTAACCGCTGTGACAAGTCTTTCTGACAACTCAAGCGTAAAACGGCCCCTCTGATTCGAAGCGGCTGTTTGACACTGCAGATTTGATATCAGATTTCGGTCGAATAAAGATTTTGGATTGTTTTTCTCTTGATTCAGCATAAGCTGTGGCGCATTCGCCCAGGAAAAACAAACGTTCTCTGCTTTAGAACAACCTTCTGCAGCTCTGCAATATGCAGAACCCCCAAAAATACAACAAACTCGCAACGGTTTTTCTCCACGGAAATCTTTAGTAAAAGGCGAAAGATTTATGCATATATGAAGAGAAACTCGAGCTATACCCAACCACTCCTAATGCCGAGCACTCACCACGCCGCACCATCATGTTTATGTGGCAAGGAGAGCTTTTAGCAAGGGTGTCGCTATGCTACCACAAGAGATTTATGTATAGAATTGCTCGACTACGCCACCCGGTACATGCCGGGAAAACAACAATAAGCACACAGGTTCGTGATCGTAGTGGAGTGAGCAAGTAATGAATAGAGAGAATTTAAATAGAAAAATATAATCATTTATTACAATAAACACAAATAAATTACTCCAGGTCTAAAAAGCAAACCTGACTTAGATCGAAACAATGAACGATGAAACAAACATTACATAAGATCGGGCTGGAGAGAGAATGCCAGCAGGGGCCGCTAGTTCTTTACACCCCACTCAATACACACCTCTCGTAGACCACGGCAATATTTCACACAACGTGATTAGGGAACATTCACCACCGGCCAGCGTCTCTCCACACCGATACAGATGAACTCAATTTATAATAAACAAAATACAACTCAACTTACAGAAAGAAATCAAAGAAATAAAAGACACAAACCAGTAACCACAAGATAGTTTAGACAAAAGTGTATTTGTAACAATGAGATTTCCGCACTCCTTTTAAATCACCAAACTTCGGGTAATCCACGCTTTCGTTGGCAAACCCGCGGAAGGAGTGGAACTAGGGAATGCAGACATAAACCAAAGAATACAGATGTAGACAACCAAAAAATAAATACACAAATCAATAATCAAACAAAAAAAAGGGAAAATGACAACAGGCAATATGCCACGCTGCTGAGAACAGCAAACTTGCTCTCGGCTGCAGACTTCCCCAGCGAGGGAACGAAACAGGCATAAAATGCATAGCAAGCGTCTTTTAAATAAACATATTCAAATCGTCGAAATGAAGCCTGGGCAAAGCAGCAGTATAATCATTTCAACGGGTTTTCACGTCTCCCGCAACAGAACTCCAAGTGCTGAAACCCTTGGACCTGCCAGACATGACACAGAATTAAATACGAGAAACCGTAGGCTACTTAATTAAAATAATTCCTAATACATACCGTGAACAAGTCACAGAGTCATCCTAAATAACGTCACTCGTCCCGGGAGGTCCTAATCACATACGAGTACCACTAAAACAATGCAAACAGTCAGTCGCTCCTTTAATAATAACTGCTTTTCCGCATCACCACAAAACCAACCTGTTTAGAAGCCCTGCAATGCACAGCAGCCCGAACATCAATCCGTCCCCCCCTCACACCACACCCCACCCCCCCCATACACAAAAAAAAAAAAAAAAAAAACCAAAAAACCGCCCACCCCCCACCCCCCACCCACAACACCCTTCTCTTGAAAAAGGGCGGCCCCCTTAAACCACCCTTTCCCCACCCCCCCAACCCCACCCTCAAAACCCGACCCCGCTCTTTTTTTCCCCCCCCCCCCCCCCCCCCCCCCCCCAGACCCCCCCCGCCCCCCCCCCCCCCCCCCCCACAAAAAAAGGGGCTCCCCTCGAGAAGCCCCCCCAGCCCTGCACAAAGGGAGAGCCAAACCCCCCCAAACCCCCCCCCCCCCCAAAAAAAAACCCCCCCCCCCACCCAGGAGATGTCACCGAAGACAATGCTGTGCCGATTCAGCTATCGTCACCCCTACACCAACGCAGACGAGTAGGTGCCGGCTTGCTGAATTTCCAAACGCACTGAACACGGTGTTGTAAGCCCACACCACTGCATCGAGCAACAGAGTCCCTTCACTGACTGGCAAGACAGGAGCGGATGAACCCTTCCGAACGGGTGGCCGCGTGCATGCTGTGCAGAAGACGGGTGTTCCTCGTTAGTATAGTGGACAGTATCTCCGCCTGTCACGCGGAAGACCGGTGTTCGATTCCCCGACGGGGAGGTTTCCTTTGAATGCCGATATGTCTAACGGACCGTTAACTGCCACGCCGAGTCCTTCAAACAGCTCGAGCCTAAAATGCTCATTCTTCGAAGTCAGATTTCGTTCGAACGAGCTTTTGTTAGGTTTTTCTTTTTTTTTAACATAACTGTTACCTGTTCGTGGCCATTTGCCCACGACAAATACCCCTTTCTGCTTTGGGACAAACTCAAGCAGCCCTGCTGTATGCAGAGCCCCCAACAATATAACAAAGGCGTTTGTTCTTCTAGTGTGATATAATGAAAGACTCCGTAAGCTGCCCTTCGAGATACGCCACGCCATGATTCCTCAGTTGCAATGTGACATGTTACATTGTAACCGCTGGGAAAGTGCATGGGCATAGCTCCTTGTTTCTCTGATGACGAGGTTTAGCTAAACCTGATGCGTTGGCCGGGAATCGAACCCCGGTTAACTGCTTGGAAGGCAGCTATGCTCACCACTATACCACCAACGCAGACTGACGGGTGACGAATGCTTAGAATTCCAAATGTACTTAGCACCGTGTTGTATGACCAGACCACGTCACCCGAGCTGCTGTTTGTTCGCACGAAACCCATCCGTGGGGGTCGCTGCGTTCACGCTTGGCCGCCGACGGGTGTCCCTCGTTAGTATAGTGGACAGTATTGAATCCCGTTCTGTCTTAAAGGACAGTTAACCGCTGTGCCAAGTCCTTCTGACAACTCAAGAGTAAAACGGCCACCTCTGATTCGAAGCGGCTGTTTGACACTGCAGATTTGATATCAGATTTCGGTCGAATAAAGATTTTGGATTGTTTTTCTCTTGATTCAGCATAAGCTGTGGCGCATTCGCCCAGGAAAAACCAACATTCTCTGCTTTTGAACAACCTTCTGCAGCTCTGCAATATGCAGAACCCCCAAAAATACAACAAACTCGCAACGGTTCCTCTCCACGGAAATCTTTAGTAAAAGGCGAAAGATTTATGCGTATATGAAGAGAAACTCGAGCTATACCCAACCACTCCTAATGCCGAGCACTCACCACGCCGCACCATCATGTTTAAAGAGGGTGATCCCTCGTGAAGGCTCCCCAGAGCATTGCAAACAGGTAGAGCAAACGACCTCAAATCCCTTCCATCACCAAACAAATACGGCCTCCCTCACCCAGGAGATGTCACCGAAGACAATGCTGTGCCGACCACGTGTACTGGGATTTCTATAAGGAACTTGTGAACTGACTCGAATAGACAGACATTCGCTTCCAGGACACCTTAAACTCCTGTGCCGAGGATGTGCCTTACTTATGTCTTTGTTTGAATGTTGCTACAAGGTGTGGACACGCTGAATGCAATCCTCTGTGATCATAAGGCTGGAGCACATGGACTGCTGTTTTTGGGGCAGATGTTGACACACTACCATCCAAAGCAGGTAAATGGAAATAAATATGGAGCGCTTCACGGATTTGCGTGTCATCCTTTCGCAGGGGCCATGCTAATCTTCTCTGTATCGATCCAATTTTAGTATACGTGCTGCCTTAGCAAGCACGAGTACTGCGGCGAAACAAGGTAATTATACACCCCGTTTCACAGCAAGCAGTCAGGCGACTGGTGAGTTCCAGGCCGCCCTCCATTCAGTGTGGATGCAGCGCACCACGCTTATCTCCAGGCTGCCAAAATTAAGGGTGAACTCAGTCTTGGGTGGAATTCAGCTATCGTCATCCCTATACCAACGCAGACGAGTAGGTGCCGGCTTGCTGAATTTCCAAACGCACTGAACACGGTGTTGTAAGCCCACACCACTGCATCGAGCAACAGAGTCCCTTCACTGACTGGCAAGACAGGAGCGGATGAACCCTTCCGAACGGGTGGCCGCGTGCATGCTGTGCAGAAGACGGGTGTTCCTCGTTAGTATAGTGGACAGTATCTCCGCCTGTCACGCGGAAGACCGGGGTTCGATTCCCCGACGGGGAGGTTTCCTTTGAACGCCGATCTGTCTAACGGACCGTTAACTGCCACGCCGAGTCCTTCAAACAGCTCGAGCCTAAAATGCTCATTCTTCGAAGTCAGATTTCGTTCGAACGAGCTTTTGTTAGGTTTTTCTTTTTTTTAACATAAGCTGTTAAACCTGTTCGTGGCCATTTGCCCACGACAAATACCCCTTTCTGCTTTGGGACAAACTCAAGCAGCCCTGCTGTATGCAGAGCCCCCAACAATATAACAAAAGCGTTTGTTCTTCTAGTGTGATATAATGAAAGACTCCGTAAGCTGCCCTTCGAGATACGCCACGCCATGATTCCTCAGTTGCAATGTGACATGTTACATTGTAACCGCTGGGAAAGTGCATGGGCATAGCTCCTTGTTTCTCTGATGACGAGGTTTAGCTAAACCTGATGCGTTGGCCGGGAATCGAACCCAGGTCAACTGCTTGGAAGGCAGCTATGCTCACCACTATACCACCAACGCAGACTGACGGGTGACGAATGCTTGGAATTCCAAATGTACACCGTGTTGTATGACCAGACCACATCATCCGAGCTGCTGTTTGTTCGCACGAAACCCATCCGTGGGGGTCGCTGCGTTCACGCTTGGCCGCCGACGGGTGTCCCTCGTTAGTATAGTGGACAGTATTGAATCCCGTTCTGTTTTAAAGGACAGTTAACCTCTGTGCCAAGTCCTTCTGACAACTCAATCGTAAAACTGCCCCCTCTGATTCGAAGCAGCTGTTTGACATTGCAGATTTGATATCAGATTTCGGTCGAATAAAGATTTTGGATTGTTTTTCTCTTGATTCAGCATAAGCTGTGGCGCATTCGCCCAGGAAAAACGAATGTTCTCTGCTTTTGAACAACCTTCTGCAGCTCTGCAAATGCAGAACCCCCAAAAATACAACAAACTCGCAACGGTTCCTCTCCACGGAAATATTTAGTAAAAGGCGAAAGATTTATGCGTATATGAAGAGAAACTCGAGCTATACCCAACCACTCCTAATGCCGAGCACTCACCATGCCGCACCATCATGTTTAAAGAGGGTGATCTCTCGTGAAGGCTCCCCAGAGCATTGCAAACAGGTAGAGCAAACGACCTCAAATCCCTTCCATCACCAAACAAATACGGCCTCCCTCACCCAGGAGATGTCACCGAAGACAATGCTGTGCCGACCACGTGTACTGGGATTTCTATAAGGAACTTGTGAACTGACTCGAATAGACAGACATTCGCTTCCAGGACACCTTAAACTCCTGTGCCGAGGATGTGCCTTCCTTATGTCTTTGTTTGAATGTTGCTACAAGGTGTGGACACGCTGAATGCAATCCTCCGTGATCATAAGGCTGGAGCACATGGACTGCTGTTTTTGGGGCAGATGTTGACACACTACCATCCAAAGCAGGTAAATGGAAATAAATATGGAACGCTTCACGGATTTGCGTGTCATCCTTTCGCAGGGGCCATGCTAATCGTCTCTGTATCGATCCAATTTTAGTATACGTGCTGCCTTAGCAAGCACGAGTACTGCGGCGAAACAAGGTAATTATACACCCCGTTTCACAGCAAGCAGTCAGGCGACTGGTGAGTTCCAGGCCGCCCTCCATTCAGTGTGGATGCAGCGCACCACGCTTATCTCCAGGCTGCCAAAATTAAGGGTGAACTCAGTCTTGGGTGGAATTCAGCTATCGTCACCCCTACACCAACGCAGACGAGTAGGTGCCGGCTTGCTGAATTTCCAAACGCACTGAACACGGTGTTGTAAGCCCACACCACTGCATCGAGCAACAGCATCCCTTCACTGACTGGCAAGACAGGAGCGGATGAACCCTTCCGAATGGGTGGCCGCGTGCATGCCCCCCCTCTCCTCCTAAATTTTTCATTACCCCCCGCGGAAAAGCGCAAGGGCAAACCCCCTTTTTTTTCTAAAAACCGGGTTTAGCTAAACCTGATGCATTGGCCGGGAATTGAACCCGGGTTTAGCTAAACCTCGTCATCAGAGAAACAAGGAGCTATGCCCATGCACTTTCCCAGCGGTTACAATGTAACATGTCACATTACAACTGAGGAATCATGGCGTGGCGTATCTCGAAGGGCAGCTTACGGAGTCTTTCATTATATCACACTAGAAGAACAAACGCCTTTGTTATATTGTTGGGGGCTCTGCATACAGCAGGGCTGCTTGAGTTTGTCCCGAAGCAGAAAGGGGTATTTGTCGTGGGCAAATGGCCACGAACAGGTTATGTTAAAAAAAAGAAAAACCTAACAAAAGCTTGTTCGAACGAAATCTGACTTCAAAGAATGAGCATTTTAGGCTAGAGCTGTTTGAAGGACTCGGCGTGGCAGTTAACGGTCCGTTAGACAGATCGGCATTCAAAGGAAACCTCCCCGTCGGGGAATCGAACCCCGGTCTTACGCGTGACAGGTGGAGATCTCCCCCACCCCCTCCCCTTCTTATACCTTTTTCCCCTCTCTCTCTAAGCACACTATACTAAAATTGGATCGATACAGAGAAGATTAGCATGGCCCCTGCGCAAAGGATGGTGATGGATCTTCTCCTTGGCCCCCCTGTGCCCCATGGCGCCCATGGCGGGCCCCTGTGGCCCCTGTGCCCCAGCGGGGTGGACCCCTGATCATAGCTGGGCCCTTCGTGGGGTTGTGGGTGCCCGTAATTCCTGGGAATAGGAAAATGCCAGAATATGGAACATATCCGTGGGCGGGACATCAAGGCCCTTGAGCTGCGCATGTTAAGTAGCCATGTGGATCCAGACCTGGGGTCACCTGAGGCATGACCTATGCATATTAAGTAGCCATGTGCTTGTCGTCTTTACTGTTCTTTACTAGCACTGTTTTTTATGTGAAATCATTAAATGTTTTAATTAAAATCATTTTCTACCAATATATTTATTTGTTTTATTTGTGTATCTTATTTTGCCATACATACAAGTGTCAACTTGATTCATAGAATGTGAAATGGGCATAATTGTATGCAATCATCTTGAAATGATCAATGTAGTTTTATAAAAATACATTTATATGTACATAAAAATGTTAACTGGAGAGACACTTTATTAATTCATTTTGCCTAAATGCTTCATAACTGTTAAAAACCTTTATACAGCAGTTTAAATGGTTTTATATCATTCTTGTATGTAAATGATTCATGTAGTTTTTTAATATTTAGTAAAAAAACATTTTTTAAAAGTACTTTCTTAATTAGTTTTGTAAATATAATTAATTAATAAAATGTGGAGTTATCAATTTAGTTTTAAATAATAAAAACAAACCTTAAGTAGATTTATATAGACGTTTAAGTGGTTTTATATCATTTTTACATGTAAAATCATTAATACATTTTCTTAAAGTATAAAATTACCATTTAGGATTTTTTAAAGAATTTTCTTTAAAGTGCTTGTGTTCATGAAGTCTTGGGTGATTGCACAATGCACATTAGACATAAACATTTAATAAGAGCAAAAATGTCCACATTAATGAGAAAGGGGCAAGCTTTAATCATATTAAATATATACATAAACAAGAATAAATAAAACTATATAACAATAGGAACATATTTGTATTGTACATATAATACAATCAATAAATCAGAGCTGTCCCCTTTTCATCTCCTCCGTCCACTGCTCGACTGTTTTTCCAGCAGTTTTAGCACAAAAGTGAACTCCCCGAAACTGACTGTGGCCAAACTCTTTTGTCTTCGGTTGGCCACACTTTTGACACACATATTTTTCTGTCTGCTGCCTCTTTTTGGGAGTTGCACCTTGTGCTGCAGCTGCAGCTGCCTCTGCCGCCTTCCTCCGCCGCCAAGCAGTGGTTCTCGGCACTTTTGGAACAGCAGCAGCAGCAGGTTCAGCCTGGACTGGAGGGGGCTGGCCTGGGACATGATGTGGTACAGCTGCCGCCGCTGCGCCCGCTGAAGGCTGCTGGACCCGAACACGCTGCACTGCCTGTCCAGAGGCATCTGCAGGGATGCCAAAGTCGAAGGCTGGGTGACCACGCCGGACCGGTTCAAGGCGCTTCATTAGCACTGGTAGGAGAGGTTCAGAGGCCACCAAAGGACTGGCAAAGGTCTTAATGCCCTGCTGCAAGACCTCGCTCTCCTGCCTTTTCATCCTTGCATTGTGCCTACGTACAGAAAAAAAAATGAATACATTGGTATTAGTAATAGTGCAGAGAAGGGTGGTATATGACAACAACTGTATGTGAACAATTGATAACTGAACCTACCATTGTGAAAGAGTCTGCTGATTTAACTCAAACAGCTGCATCCTTGTTTCGGCCATGAGTCTGGGGCTGTCCAGGACTACATCCTTTATAATTCTATAATCATGCAGTATGGCAGCCCACCTGTTCACCCTAGCACCAGCCACTGTCTGACCCGCAGGGTAGATTCGGCACAGAGCCAGACAGACTGCCTCGACAATACGGCTGGCATTGGGCCACTGAGCAGGTCCACTGCCTACACCAAGGAAGCAGCTGTGAAATAAAAGACATTAATGTTAAAGTAGATTATGTCATGAATACATGACAAACAAGTGAATTACATACAAATTCTACAAACTGACTGGCAAATGTGGACACATACCGCTTCAAACTGTCAGCTCCAGGTGTCACGTTTGTCTTTGAGTGACTGACTTTGAAGCGCCCCTTCACCAGCCTCTCACGGTGGCGAGCTTGGTAGATGAGAGCTCCCTTGTCATCCTCTGACAGTTTATGCCAGAGAGTTACAATCTCATCTACCCTCTGCTGTGTAATGAACCCCTCATTTCTGAGGTCGACCAGACTGTTGGCTAACCTGACCACGTGGTCATAACCAGGTTTGCCATCGGGTCCAAGGGTCTCCATCTGTACATTAAAGGAAATTGTTACACAAGTGTTATCATGCTTTTTCTGTCATATCACTTTGAAACATCTAAAAGTGATGCAAGGAAGTAACTTCTACTTCCAAATAAAGGATCATCATCACAGTATAAATGCCTTTAGGGTAATTTAGTCACCTGGCCCTGAGAGGCTGGCTCATCTGTCATAGGCTCAGGCAAGGAAGACGCATGACTCAGCAGCCCCTGAAATTCAGATAATGAGGTAATTTCCACTTGGACCAAAATAAAGGATAATTATCACAACGTTAATGTCTATATGAGAGTTCAATTACCTGGATCTGAGTGGGCGGCTCATCTACCATGGGCTCGGCTGCCTGCTGCTGAACTTGTCCAGGGGGGTCTAGGCTGAGCTCCAGGATTTCGATTGGCTCACCATCCATGCAGAAATCGTCAAACCCCTCATCACTCTCCAGATCACTGGGAACATCTTGCTCCTGAATCCCATCTGGAATGTCAGGGTCATCACCGTATGGTTCCTGAAAAGTGTCATTGGTTTGGGAATATAGATATTCCACACCAATGAGTTCACCTGTAGACGTTCAAAGTGTGATGAGCACATGGGTGAAATGCAGGTGTCACAGCAAGTGTGCACGACGAACATGTTACCCGTGTATGCGCCAGGGCTGGTGTAGTCCTCAGCCAAATGAATCCCCATAAACTGCTGGCTCAGGGTGTTGGCGTACTGCTGCAGCTGGCCACTGTAGCAGATATGGTTTTTGCTGCCACCTTCAACGGCAGCAACCGCACGAGCCTCGTTCCATTGTACGAGTCCTTCCAGCAAGTACATCTGGAAATGAAAATCGTTGGCGCTTGTGCCTATAAACGCAGGCAGAAACAAAGAAGAAAGAAGTTATCACCATGGAACACACGTGAACAAACAACTTGTATTGTTTAGGAAAAATGCACACCTGGCACAAAACGGTTCAGGTGCAGGTGGAAGGACTCCAAGGATGTCGAGCCACGTGCACAGCGATACTGGGGCAGAATGACCCCCCCTTTTGTCACCTCCCCTATCTTCATGTACAGCTGCACACCGGGTGGGTCCTGGATGCAGGTTAAATGCCGCTGCTGTGTCTGCCAGATCTCGATGATCCGGTCCTTGTCTAACAACCTGACTCCCATCGTGTCCGTCGCCTCCATGAAGTCCTTTAGGAGCTGTTCAATCATCTCCTTTGTCTCGTGAGCCCCACGGGTGCGGCGGCGACAGTGCCTCGCCAATTCTTTGGCGGTGGGCTTGCAGTCACAGGCCTCCTTCAGCCTCTCAACATCCCCAGCGTCCCACTCGAAGATGCAGGCCGAGAGGCGTCCCATGAAGGGGCCATACAGCGGGTGGCTATCTGTGGTGACCCCGACTGCGATTCGCCGCATAAAATGCCACAAATCGAGCCTGACCACCAGCTGGTCCCACTCACTGAACATTGCTGCAGCCTTGCCTTTACCTCCTTCGGAGCAGCAGTCCCGGTCCACGTAAAGGACTTGCGGAGGAGCTTCTCCAGCACGCCGGTAGCGATCCACAAGTCCAGAACACATGGGCAGCAGGCCGTTTCCTTCCCTCTCTGTGAGGACACACATGAGGACTTGTCCGATTTCGTTCCCCACATCTGTCACCCAAGCTGCGGTGCCAGCAGCTTCACCAGCTAGCTTCTTGGTGATCTAAAGTACACGATAAGACGTATTACTATCATGCAATGAACACTTTTATTTTACAATTAAATTTGTTAAATAATTTATAAAATGTAATTGTACAATTTATTTTATTTCATTAGCACCTATCGTATTTACTATTGTTCTTGTATGACATAAGGCTTATTGCTCCCTGAAGTCTTTGTAAGTTGTAAGTCTTTGTATTTGCTAAATGACTAAATGTAAATGAAAAACAAACACTATATGTGACACTAAATCAGCTGTTACCTTTTTGGTGGAATCCATCTTTAAGATGGAGCCATAGACAGAGCTGACACGGGCCTTTAGTTCAGGAAGCCGTGTCAGCACGTCTTTAGCGTACACTGACAACAGCCAAGATGGACCAGGCACGGGCACCATCTGTGGCAGTGGGGCCACGAGACGTCTGGGATCAGTGTCCTGCCTCACAAACGTCTTCAGCACAGACAGGTACATTGCTGACTGGCCCAACCAATGCTCTCTGTGTCTGACGCACAGGTGCCTGTACAGAGCTGTGGCACTGTTCCCCAGCGTGCGCCCCTGCATCAATTTCACAACCTCCCTATCGCAGGACAACCTATACGTAGTAAAGTAGACCATAGCAAAATGTCAGTCCTTTACATGTGTGTTTGTTGTGTTATGTTAGGAGACTTAATAATAAGACTTAATTAATTATACCTGTAGGTTAGGACTGCAGGAAATTGACCACGGTGGCTGGGATCCAACTGGTCCAGGATGTCTAGTGACCAGGCTGCCAGCTTCTTCTTGCAGGACCGGCATTCTAGGTACTCTGTCGCCATAAAGTACCACCCACTTAGGTCCAAGACTCTTCGGATGGTCTTGTACATGCCTGAAGCTGTAAGTTGGATCCCACTGCGACGGCAGTTGGGCTGGGAGCACAGCAGCTTGTATGCCCACATGCGGTAAGGAACCCAGAGGAACAGCCTGCTGTGAAAGAAGGCATCGGGTTTGGAAGGAGGCTGAGTATACAGAGGACGGGGTCCAGGGGGAGACCACCACAGACGCAGATTTTTGGTCAGTGCCAACCTCCCAGACTTATCTCTGCTAAAGAGAGCCTTGCTGACCCACAAGTGCTGCTCTTTTGGGAGTGTCTGCTTCCAGCCTTCAGGCAGCAGCAGCTGTGGGAGTAAGAGAGAAAAACAGTCTTACTTTCATGAGGGCTCCTTTTAAGTTACCGTTTAGACATCTGTCTTACTTCAGTGGGCGCTGGCTGCTGTTTCGACGCAGCTCTCTCTGAGGACGGCAGGGCTTCTGGCTGACTGGTTGACTGGCTTGCATCAGCTGCAAAGCATAACAGAAAAAGTGAGCGAGACCCACAGTAAAGGAAGCATTACATTTATTTGTGTTCGTATAATACTACTTATCACTGCTAGATGAGAATTATACAAATACTACTGACTACCGCCAGATGTTAGTACAAATGTTAAACATTAGTAACATGTTAATGATAACAATGAGTTAATAATTTGAAATGCACCAAATATGCAGATGAAGATGTGCGGAGAAAAAATGTGATTATGACAGACAATTGCGTGTGGCAGCACCGAGTGAAAAAGTTAGATGCCCAAAAAAATTCGAGCGGCGGCGGAAGTGTAAAGGGAATTGCCATGAAATTTAAAAAGCAAAAAAAAGCGAAGAGAGGTAAAAAAGCCAGGGTGCGGGCTGGCATGATCAGAAGGTGTAATACACCTCATACCTTACTGTTTCCAAAACCATCATCTGAAAGCTGATAATACAGAATCACAAAACATGTTATACAATGCACAACAGTATTCTGAAAATAAAAACACACGATGGAAACACATTCATGAAAATGTCGTTCTCACCCGTGACATCTACGTTCGCAGCTGCAACAAGCATATCAGCATCTGATGGTTCCTCTGCAGCAGATGAGCTGGAAGGGCCCACTGTTAATATACAGCATTAATAAGTACACGACATAAAAACAACATGAAATACATTAACAAATAAGAATTAAGCCCTGTGCCTGGAGGTGGTGTTTCCGGAACTTTTGGGCCCGTCTTCTCAGTATCACGTCTCTTAATGTATTTCTGCAGCGCCTCCATCTTTGTGCCAGGTCTGATGTCCTTCTTCTGCCTCAACCACCTGATGAAGCTGAAGCGAGAACAAAAAATGACTAACTCGAGCCATACGCTACACATTCCAGCCAGCAGCTCCTATTATATTAAAGCCTTACCCCTTTCTCTCCTTATCCTTGGCATTATAGAGATCCTTAAATGTCAGCGTGGCAAAATTTCCAAACCCGACGAGGAGCTTGTCTTCCTGTGCCGGTGTCCCAGAGCCCTCTCGAACCTGCCGCTCTTCGATGGCTGCCCTGACGTCTGGAAACAGGCCCGCATACTGCAGCAAGGCATCTTTATTGACCATCACGGCAGTCATGGACGTGTCGCCACGCTCTCGCTCCTGCCGGTGAGAGGCCAGCACCATGGCTGCATATCCAGTGTCATTGGACAGCAACCATTTGAATGTTTTCCCCCGGTACTGGCCAAACTGCAGGGCGCTCTCACTAAGAACCAGCTGCCGATTTCCGGTGTCCCCTCCAGCTGCAGCCACACGAGCCGCGGCCTCCTCCTTGACCCTGTCAGCGGGCCATGACCGTCCTGGGGTGGGGTTTTTCTGTAGGCAGCAGCCAGGGATGCTGCCTCAGGGGACGGCTTGAGAGTAACCTCACCAGTGGCCTCTCGACGAAGGGTGACATTTAAATCCATGTTCTGTAAGGTACAGAGAAAAACACAAGACACAGCACCGTTAAAATTCACATATACACCAGTCTGATCTAGCTAGCTATACATCAATACATCAAGCACTGCACTGATAATAAATCTGAGTGATCAAAGGGTCAAAAAGGTCAGAGAGGCACCTGGGCAGGTGTGAACATGACCTTTCATGGCTGTCCCCCTCACAGTGCACTGCAGGGGGTCACTTTAACACCCTGCTGTGACCTGCACTCTTGCAACAGGTGACAAAGCACACTGACGTACAATAAACTTTACCTTGAACTTCGTGATAAAGTTTATATCACTGCTGTACACATACAGTACTCTTGACTACTTGGCACAAAGAGAAAAACGTACTGTAAGTGGTTTAAGGTCAACTGCGGTTATAATCACAACATTTGTCAAAAGCACGATAACTTGACATTATCATTAACACCACGTATGCTGGTCCATAAGCGAGCATCGAACTACTGCATTTACAAAAAACTCATTTATAGCAAGAAAAAGTGAAACTTTTACAGCGCCAAGGAAAACTTCCTTCACAGCATTACGTTACTTATTTAACTCACACGACATTTACATCGTAAAAACTCTTACAAAGCCGATTAAACCGACGCGCGTCGCTTACAGTACGTACAGTTACCAAAGTACACAGAAGTAAACATTAGTTCGCCATTACCTGATGCGTAGAAATAGTGAAGTTGAATGAAAAGCGATGATAAAAGCAAATGCCAATGATCAAACATGTGATGCTGTAACGACGAAGCGATGTACAGTAATGACGACACTCCCATCACCTTCGCGAAACTCACTCTCCGTGGACCCGCCCTGGCAACCAATCAGCGTGGGCGCAAAAAATTGAAACACCAAAACGGACAAATGGGAGGCTGCACATCGGCATCATCAGGACCATTGGTGGCGCACGCAAATTGGAACATACAGACGGCCAATCACGGACGAGGTGAAGCGCCAATCAGCGCGCGCGGAAATTGGAACATTTGGAACAGAATTGGAACAGAATTGGAACAGAATTGGAACCGAACATCAGCTCGGCAGAGGCGAAAGGATGACACGCAAATCCGTGAAGCGCTCCATATTTATTTCCATTTACCTGCTTTGGATGGTAGTGTGTCAACATCTGCCCCAAAAACAGCAGTCCATGTGCTCCAGCCTTATGATCACGGAGGATTGCATTCAGCGTGTCCACACCTTGTAGCAACATTCAAACAAAGACAATAACCAGGGACACCCCCCCCCCCCCCACCCCCCCCCCGCCCCCCCCCTCGGAAGGGTTCTCCCCCCCCCGCCTTCCCCGCCCGGGAAAGGGCCCCCTTTCCCGATGCCGGGGGGTGGGCTTACAACACCGTGTTCAGTGCATTTGGAAATTCAGCAAGCCGGCACCTACTCGTCTGCGTTGGTGTAGGGATGACGATAGCTGAATTCCACCCAAGACTGAGTTCACCCTTAATTTTGGCAGCCTGGAGATAAGCGTGGTGCGCTGCATCCACACTGAATGGAGGGCGGCCTGGAACTCACCAGTCGCCTGACTGCTTGCTGTGAAACGGGGTGTATAATTACCTTGTTTCGCCGCAGGACTCGTGCTTGCTAAGGCAGCACGTATACTAAAATTGGATCGATACAGAGAAGATTAGCATGGCCCCTGCGAAAGGATGACACGCAAATCCGTGAAGCGCTCCATATTTATTTCCATTTACCTGCTTTGGATGGTAGTGTGTCAACATCTGCCCCAAAAACAGCAGTCCATGTGCTCCAGCCTTATGATCACGGAGGATTGCATTCAGCGTGTCCACACCTTGTAGCAACATTCAAACAAAGACATAAGGAAGGCACATCCTCGGCACAGGAGTTTAAGGTGTCCTGGAAGCGAAAATGTCTGTCTATTCGAGTCAGTTCACAAGTTCCTTATAGAAATCCCAGTACACGTGGTCGGCACAGCATTGTCTTCGGTGACATATCCTGGGTGAGGGAGGCCGTATTTGTTTGGTGATGGAAGGGATTTGAGGTCGTTTGCTCTACCTGTTTGCAATGCTCTGGGGAGCCTTCACGAGAGATCACCCTCTTTAAATGTAGCAGGGTGACGCAGGGCCCTGGTGGGTCATTGGCCGAGGTCATGGGGATCGGTGAGCCAATCAGAGCACTGGTCACCGCGTTTAAAAGACTGGTGTTGTAGTATCGGGAAAGCGTCATTTACGGGGACCGCCCCTTTCTACAGGACAACACTGTTGTGAATGAGTGGTGAGTGTTTGGCCGCATTGTCGTTATATCTACCTTTAATATGAGTAACTGAGGTGATCGTATGTGTTGACACAGGATGGGTTTAACGGATTGATGTTCAGGCTGCTGTGCATTGCAGGGCTTCTAAACAGGTTGGTTTTGTGGTGATGCGGAAAAGCAGTTATTATTAAAGGAGCGACTGACTGTTTGCATTGTTTTAGTGGTACTCGTATGTGATTAGGACCTCCCGGGACGAGTAACGTTATTTAGGATGACTCTGTAACTTGTTCACGGTATGTATTAGGAATTATTTTAATTAAGTAGCCTACGGTTTCTCGTATTTAATTCTGTGTCATGTCTGGCAGGTCCAAGGGTTTCAGCACTTGGAGTTCTGTTGCGGGAGACGTGAAAACCCGTTAAAATGATTATACTGCTGCTTTGCCCAGGCTTCATTTCGACGATTTGAATATGTTTATTTAAAAGACGCTTGCTACGCATTTTATGCCTGTTTCGTTCCCTCGCTCGGGAAGTCTGCAGCCGAGAGCAAGTTTGCTGTTCTCAGCAGCGTGGCATATTGCCTGTTGTCATTTTCCCTTTTTTTTGTTTGATTATTGATTTGTGTATTTATTTTCCGGTTGTCTACATCTGTATTCTTTGGTTTATGTCTGCATTCCCTAGTTCCACTCCTTCCGCGGGTTTGCCAACGAAAGCGCGGATTACCCGAAGTTTGGTGATTTAAAAGGAGTGCGGAAATCTCATTGTTACAAATACACTTTTGTCCTAACTATCTTGTGGTTACTGGTTTGTGTCTTTTATTTCTTTGATTTCTTTCTGTAAGTTGAGTTGTATTTTGTTTATTATAAATTGAGTTAATCTGTATCGGTGTGGAGAGACGCTGGCCGGTGGTGAATGTTCCCTAATCACGTTGTGTGAAATATTGCCGTGGTCTACGAGAGGTGTGTATTGAGTGGGGTGTAAAGAACTAGCGGCCCCTGCTGGCATTCTCTCTCCAGCCCGATCTTATGTAATGTTTGTTTCATGGTTCATTGTTTCGATCTTAGTCAGGTTTGCTTTTTAGACCTGGAGTAATTTATTTGTGTTTATTGTAATAAATGATTATATTTTTCTATTTAAATTCTCTCTATTCATTACTTGCTCACTCCACTACGATCACGAACCGGTGTGCTTATTGTTGTTTTCCCGGCATGTACCGGGTGGCGTAGTCGAGCAATTCTATACATAAATCTCTTGTGGTAGCATAGCGGCACCCTTGCTAAAAGCTCTCCTTGCCACATTTGGCGTAGTCGGCAGGGTCGTAGTATTTTGGAGTGAGCTTAGTTTTTTTTTGTTTTGGTTTTTGTTTTTCTTTTTTTCTTGTTTTTCTTTATTAAGGGCCAAAGCAGCTGTGTGTGTCAGTTTGGATAAATCTCCCGGTTGGTGTCCCCCCCCTTCCTCGGTGAGTGGTTGTAGAAATGGAGGGTGAGTTACAAGAATTAAGGGATTTGGTGGCACAGCTGAAAGCTGATAATGAGAAATTACGCCAAGAGTTTATATCTGTACCGCCTACTGCAAGGGCGGATTCTAGAAGTATTGCAGAGGATTCTACGTCTTTACCCATAAGGGCAGGTACCACCCCGGCCGAACGGTTTGTGTTTATACCACGAGACAGGCGTTGTCCAAAATGTAATGGCCGGGCGGGTATCAGCATCGACGAGTGGGTTGAGGAAGTACAAGCATGTATGCAGGTGCGGCACCTTTCTATTGTAGATCAAGCCTTCTTTATATTTGACCACTTGGAGGGGGAAGCTCGGGAGCAGATTCGTTATCGTCCTACTGTGGAAAAGGAAGATCCTGGTAAAATTTTTATAGCTTTACGTGAATTTTATGGGTGCTCTCAGTCGTATGTTGCTCTGCAGGAGGCATTTTTCTCCCGTAAGCAGCGGGAGGGAGAGACCTTGTTGGAGTTTTCGCTTTCATTGATGGGTCTTTGGGAGCGTGTTGCACAACGTTTGCCTTATGCCATGCCAAATTCTGAAACCCTTGTACGTGATCAGTTTGTTGAACATGTATCTGATAGCTCTTTACGCCGTGAATTAAAACAATTAGTACGTCGTTTGCCCTCTTCAACTTTGTTGGATGTTCGTAGCGAGGCCCTTAGATGGGAGCGGGAAGGGTTGCCAGGGGGTGCTCGGGGTCGAAGTCAATCTGTTCCCCTAGTTCCTGCCCTGCAATATGGTGTACAAGGTGGTCAATTGTCAGAGCCAGTGGGTAGGACTTGAAATTCTGAATTAAACGTGATTAAAGATCTATTAAAATCCCAACAAGTTCAACTAGATCAGCTCGCCAAAAATGTTGCTCAACTACAAGTGATTCCAGAACGTGGCCTAGCTCCTCGGGCACGGAGTCATTCCCCCTACCCAAGAAACCCACCCCCTCGGGGTCATATTGTTATTTGTAGAAGATGCCAACGGCCTGGCCATTTTGCCAAGGACTGTGATGGGGAGCGCGTTTACCCTCATCGTTCTAATACGGTACCTCTTGTGACTGGTGGCAGGCAGCCATTTGCACAGCAACCGGAAAACTAATACCCACCGGGCTGCAGAGCCACAGCTCGGTTGGGGTAGAGGAAGGCTCTGAAATTTCTCAGGGATGTAATTCGGTTTCATCGTTGATGTCGTCGTGCCCACATTTGGTAGTCGGTATAAGGGGGGTTCGGGTACCCTGTATTATAGACACTGGGTCTATGGTTTCCACCATAACTGAAAGTTGTTTTCTGCAGAATTTTGAACCCTGGGGTCAGGATCGTCTAAGGTCGTGCCAATGGTTGCAGTTGCGGGCTGCCAACGGCTTGGACATCCCTTATATTGGCTATATGGAGATGGATGTCGAGCTTGGTGGCAGGTTAGTAGCGAACTGTGGTGTGCTTGTTGTCCGAGATCCTCCTGGAGGCATACGGTCCCAGGTGCCAGGAGTGTTGGGAATGAATGTTTTGCGCCGTTGCTACCAGGAGCTTTTTGGGCAGCATGTTAACGCTCTTTTTGAATCTCCCTCGTTGCTTAAGGTTCCAGATATTATAACACAGGCACTTCAACATTGTCACGAGGCGAGTTCTCAATCTTATTCCAATTGTGGGTATTCTGTAAAAGTCCGCGGTCGAAGGGTGTGGCGTGTCCCAGGCGGCACTTTACAATTAATAACAGCTACTTGCTCTGAGCAGTTTTTGCATGACACAGTGCTTTTTGAGCCTCCTGATTCTGGCCTGCCAGCTGGATTGCTGGCATCACCGGCATTGGTGCGTGTCAGTAGAGGCACAGTTTTGGTGCCAGTGGTGAATGTTGGTACTACTGATATTGTGTTGTACCCACGGACACAGCTGGGAACTTTAACTAGCGTACACGTTGTTAGTTTACCCTCAGGGGTTACAGAGGTTAAAACTGTAGCAGCTACTGTTAGTGCACAGGTATCACAAGTGGCACCTTCGGTTGCAGAGCAGGTGAAGGCTATTGATTTGTCTCAGCTATCGCTGGAAGAACAAGAGCAGGCTAGGGTACTATTGGGTCAGTATCAAACAGTGTTTTCTGCATACGAGGGAGATCTGGGATGTACCAGTTTAATTTCGCATGATATACCATTGTTGGACGACATCCCGGTTAGACAGCGACATCGTCGAATTCCTCCGTCGGAATATGAGGTAGTGAAGGCCCATATTAATACTCTGTTAGAGGCTAAAGTTATACGTGAAAGTTATAGCCCTTTTGCATCCCCCATAGTTCTTGTTAAGAAGAAGGATGGTAGTCTGCGTATGTGTGTAGACTTTCGTCGATTGAATGCAAAAACTAGGAAGGATGCCTTTCCGCTTCCCCGTATAGAGGAGTCATTGGATTCACTGAGGGGGCTCGTTGGTTTTCCACGTTGGATTTAACCAGCGGGTACAATCAGGTCCCAGTCAGTGAACCGGATAGATCAAAAACTGCTTTTTGCACACCATTTGGGCTGTTTGAATGGAACCGCATGCCATTTGGTTTATGTAATGCACCTAGCACATTCCAGCGGCTAATGCAGCGTCTGTTTGGTGATCAGCAGGGCCAATCATTATTGTTGTATCTCGATGATATAGTAATCTTTTCATCCTCAGTGGCACAACATTTGCAACGTCTCGAACTGGTTCTGAATCGATTGCACGGTGAGGGGCTTAAGGCAAAGTTAGGAAAGTGCGACTTCTTTCAGGCCAAGGTGTCTTACTTGGGGCATGTGATCTCAGCAGAGGGGGTCTCCACTGACCCGAGAAAGATAGAAGCAGTTGCTCAATGGCCCCAGCCTAACAGCGTATCTGCATTGCGCTCAATTCTCGGTTTTGCAAGTTATCATCGCCGTTTTGTAGAGGGGTTTGCAAAGTTGGCAGCCCCTCTGCATCGGTTGGTTGCACAACTAGGAGCTGTAAAGTTTAGGCAGTGAACAGCTTGAGTGTGGCTAACGGTAAGACTGCAGAATGTCAGGGAAGCTTTGAGGCCCTTAAAGGTAAGCTTACTACTGCGCCTGTGCCTGCATATGCAGACTTTAGCCTTCCTTTTATTCTTGAGGTAGATGCCAGTTTGGGCGGACTAGGAGCAGTCCTCTCACAGAATCAGGCTGGGCGAGTGAGACCTGTTGCTTATGCGAGTCGTGGCCTGAGGCCTACGGAACGCAATATGACAAACTACATCCATGAAATTGGAGTTTTTAGCGTTAAAATGGGCAATGGCAGAGAAGTTCAGAGAATACCTGTTAGGCCAAAAGTGTGTGGTATATACTGATAATAATCCCCTCAGCCACTTGACCTCAGCTAAATTGGGCGCTACGGAACAACGTTGGGCATCCCAATTGTCTAGCTTTGATTTTGAAATCAAGTATCGACCCGGGAGGTGTAATAGAAATGCAGATTCATTATCTCGACAAGGTTCCTTTAGGCTAGAGGAAGAAAATGGCCTGTTCCCAGGCACTGCAGTACCAGCGGCTGTACAGCAGGCTGTGGATGCAGTACCGGTTCCCTTGGCCGTTCAGGCAATTACTACTGTTTTGCCTGGTTGTTCTGTTGTAGATTTGGGATGCCTACAGGAAGCTGACCCAGTTATTGGGGAGATTTTGGGGTTCTGGAAAAAGCAAGACTTTCCCGACCCTCAAATAAGGCGGAAGCTCTCGAAGTCAGCATTAATTATTTTACGGCAGTGGGATCGTTTAGTGGAACAACAGGGGGTCATATATCGCCGCATCCAGCGCCCCGACGGGGGTGATTAGATTAGATTAGATTAGATTCAACTTTATTGTCATTACACTTATACAAGTACAGTGTAACGAAATGTAGTTTAGGTCTAACCAGAAGTGCAGTTAGCAAGTGCAGGATATACAGTTAAAATAAATACAGAGTACAATGAGAGAATATAATACAGTGGGCATGGATTATAAAAATATTTAGCAGTAGGTATGTTCTATGAAAATATGAAAGTAGGTATATATTATGAACAATATATACAGATGGCTATATACTATGAACATAAATGTACAGGATAGATGTGAATAGATAATAATTTAGACTAAGACAAAATAGTGTAAAATAGACATTGGCTATTAAAGTTGCAGTGCAATAGGTGAGTTAATGCAGTTGTTGAAGTTAATGCAGTTATTAAAGTTACGGTGCAGTGTACGAGTTAATCCAGTCAATAGGTTGCAGTCCAGAAGATGAGTATATGCAGTTAATAGAGTTACCGTGCATTAGATTAGTTAATGCAGTTATTGAAGTTACAGTGCAATAGATGAGTAAATGCAGTTAATAGAGTTACCGTGCATTAGATTAGTTAATGCAGTTATTGAAGTTACAGTGCAATAGATGAGTAAATGCAGTTAATAGAGTTACCGTGCATTAGATTAGTTAATGCATGTAGCAAAGTTCGTAAGATGGGAAGGAAGGAGGCGGGAACCGGCGAACATTCAAATAAAACTGTAATTAAACATAAATAAACAATAAACACTGACGTAACTGACCGACAGCCACCTCACGGTAGACTGCCGGCCATAAAACATACATAAACTAAACACAGTTTCGGGCCCGGTCCTCTCTCGTCAACAGTCCTGCCGAACATCCATTTAAGCTCCCAATCTCCTCCGTGATAAGATGCGGGACCGGTGCGCGCACAGCTGCTTGCACTTATCACTCACGCCACCGGCCCCGCGTCACGGCTCTCGTCCCGCCTTCCTCACCACATACCCCCATCACCCCTTACAGGCCGGGGGGCACCCCCGAGACTGTACCTACTCCCCCCCCCCGGGGAGCCAGTCTCGGAGTCGGCAGCGCCTGGGGGCATGCACCGGCGAGACGAAAGAACGGAGACGGGAGCCCCCGGAGTGACAGGGACGAGAGAGGGGAGAGAGGAAAAAAAAAAAAAATTGTCCGGTTCCCTGACATGCTGTAGCTTGGTCCTCAGCCAGCCGAGAAACTCTTCCTCGCGGTGCCATGCGATGGTACTGAACGCTCGGTGGACGGCTCGATCCTCCTCCGCCCCCTGGCGGCCGGCGATGGCCCTCCAGCTGAGGGCAGCTGGTCTTCCGTTCCCTGCTCCTCCCCATCATGGCGGCTGGCAGCAGGTTCGGCCCACGGCGAACGGGCCTTGGCTCCCTCCTGGACGGCAGCCACCCCACCTCGACCCAGGAGCACGGCAGCGAGGTCCTCGTCCCATCCGACTTCTTGATCCAGCACCACCGCCTCGGGCAGCCACTCGCGGACTTCCCCCGTCCGCGCTGCCCGAACTCCTCAGCACCGCGATCACCCTCGGCAGCGAGGGCTCTCTGACAGCATGTCCCTCCTTCCTCCCGGGTTTCGGCACCAATGTAGCAAAGTTCGTAAGATGGGAAGGAAGGAGGCGGGAACCGGCGAACATTCAAATAAAACTTTAATTAAACATAAATAAACAATAAACACTGACGTAACTGACCGACAGCCACCTCACGGTAGACTGCCGGCCATAAAACATACATAAACTAAACACAGTTTCGGGCCCGGTCCTCTCTCGTCAACAGTCCTGCCGAACATCCATTTAAGCTCCCAATCTCCTCCGTGATAAGATGCGGGACCGGTGCGCGCACAGCTGCTTGCACTTATCACTCACGCCACCGGCCCCGCGTCACGGCTCTCGTCCCGCCTTCCTCACCACAATGCAGTTATTGAAGTTACAGTGCAATAGAAGAGTAAATGCAGTTAATAGAGTTACCGTGCATTAGATTAGTTAATGCAGTTATTGAAGTTACAGTGCAATAGATGAGTAAATGCAGTTAATAGAGTTACCGTGCATTAGATTAGTTAATGCAGTTATTGAAGTTACAGTGCAATAGATGAGTAAATGCAGTTAATAGAGTTACCGTGCATTAGATTAGTTAATGCAGTTATTGAAGTTACAGTGCAATAGATGAGTAAATGCAGTTAATAGAGTTACCGTGCAGTAGATTAGTTAATGCAGTTATTGAAGTTACAGTCCAATAGATGAGTAAATGAAGTTAATAGAGTTACAGTGCAGTAGATAGGTTAATGCAGTTATTGAAGTTACAGTGCAATAGATGAGTAGTTAATAGAATTACTGTGCAGTATATAGGTTAGTGCAGTTATGGAAGTGGTCCATTGGTGCAAATGAGCATTCAGTTAAATATTCCTGGTGTGCAAGTGAGCAGTATAGAGTGCAAATGATGCTGTGTGTGTGTAAACAGTCCGGTAGAGCAGATAACATGAAGTACTGGTGTGTACAGTTCAGTCATGCATGCAGCCCTGTAGTGCAATGTAAACAATGTAAACAATGTTGTAGCAGCATTGGAGTTAAGGGTATGAGAGGTAGAGGAATCAGTGGGGGGCAGAGTTCAATAATGAAATAGCTCTGGGAAAAAAGCTGTTTCTTAGTCTGCTGGTTCTTGTCCGTAGGCACCGGAAGCGCCTACCGGAAGGCAGGAGAGTAAACAGTCTTTGAGCGGGGTGAGAGGAGTCCTTGAGAATGCTGCGAGCTCGACGCAGACAGCGTTTCTTCTGGATGTCCTCAATGGCAGAAAGTGTAGTCCCTGTGATGCGCTGGGCTGTTTTCACCACCCGCTGCAGTGCCTTGCGCTCAGCAACAGAACAGTTCCCGTACCAGACTGTGACACAGTTGGTCAGGATGCTCTCTATTGATGAACAGTTAAACAATGTTCTGCGCGTTCAAAAATTGGAGCGAGGCCAGTTCAGAAAACGTTGGCATTTATTGATCAGAAGTCTCAAACAAACAGCTGTTTCGGTGGATTCTCAGACTCAAACAGTCTTAACAAAGAATCGACCCCGAAAAACACATTCAGAAGCTTATATATTTCTCGTCGAATCTCTTCTCCATGGCGGGGTCCAATCCGCTTTTCCTTCTTTGTCCTGTCTCAGCCAATCAGCTCACTGCCTTGTTTTTCAAACCACCATTCATCTGTAACAAATTATAGAGGCCCAACATGCTCTGTGCGTAACCTGATCTTAACACACACACATAGTAATGGCCTGTGGAAAAACCCCACAATATCAGCGATTAATTCTTGGTTACACACAACTCACACACTTGGTTATATTTTCAACATATTGGTTATATTTGGTTAACAATAATAAAATCCTAAAGAATATTAAATGTAAAGGCACGTTTAATACCACAATAAGATCCTTCAGTGTACCCATTCCTTCCCTAACAACAAAATGCTTCTTGGTACACACACACACATAAGCAGAACATCCTACCCCCACTCACTGACCACATTCCGATCTCTGGCAACATCTAGCAACTGTAGAACTCTCAGCTTCAAGCAGGAAAATACATCTGATTTAAACAACATCAATCATCCATTTTTATATCGATCCATATATGGATCTAAATTCCCACAATCCCTCTCTTGACCATTAAAAATGGTCATAAAACATCACAATCATCATTCTCATCCTCATCTAGGAAATGATCGCCAGACAATAGAGGCATGGTATATTTCGGAGGGGTTAGGTCTGTCTTTTCTATTGACGATAATATCAGCCGGTTACACAGAGATCTGATACAGGGAATACAACAGCATCCACATGAGACCGGTTCTATACGGTTCTGTATAGCCATAAGTGAAGTTGGTGCTAGCTGTTCTGCTAAACCATCTACTGCATCCCTTGTCATATTTGCTAACCTCATCACATTATAATGCACATAATTAATCCTATCTACATTCTTGTTTGGGGTGACTGGAAAAATAGCAGCTATTATTGGTATATTCTCAAAACCTGATGCCACTTGGTTCGCTAGCTTATATTCATCTGGTACACCTCGTGGAATCCCAATCGCGTCAATATATGTCGGACTATTTAATGATAAATCTACACTTGATCCTATTGCTCTCTTTGTAATGATGTGTCTCCTACGTCTTCTAGTCAATGTTGCTGAATTCACGGTTTCCGTTCTGACTGCTCTATCTCCTATCAGGGTTATTGGGGCTCCCAGTCTCACCATGGCACACACTCCCTTTGCCTTCTCAGGTATCCTAGTAAACAATCTTCGATCTCCACAATAATAATACAAACCTGCCCTAGCCCACGTACCTATCTCAGTCCCATTATCTACTATGATCTGATCACACCACTCCTTATTTATCTCCCCCAGGTTGCTGGTTGGTGATAGACGTTTAATATCAAAACAGGTATAATTTGCTTTCTTTGGTGTAAATGGACCTGCCCGTGAAAGGTTGGTTATTGGTGGGAATATTGCTGCCAATGTGGTACAATTTTTTGGACTGGCCATCCGTGTCAATGCCAGCATACACTCATAACCCCACGTATCATTTTGGTACAACGGGGCTGGTTCAATATATAAATGGGGTCTTGCATTAGCACATCCAACACAATCATCTAAGCTCTGTTCTCTGGCTGTGGTAATTATCCATTCCAGCCACAAATTATTTTCCCCATATCCTGTGGCTCTTTCTATCATATCTTCTGGTTTTAACATGGTGTAATCTATTTCTACCACCCCATTCTTTTGTCCTACCGATAATGGCTCAGCTCCTGTCCCATTTCTTTCCTCCTCAGGTGAACTGTCCACAACAAATTTTATTACTGCTTTTTTATCTGTTCCTGGGCTGTGCACCCCCATTATAAGGAAAAACTCCCCTGTATAATTGGCTGATCCCGTTCTGGTGGATATTGAAAGGGTGAGTGGATTTTGGCTTGCACTATAATCTCTTTGCATTTTAAAATCAAATTTTGCCGAGGGACGGGTCCAAAGGCTAGGTTCTTTCGGGGTCCAACCACCGGTATATGCTATTACTTTATTCCACGATGGACACCATTCACCCCTATAGGTTTGCCTAGACTGGTACGCCTTACAAACACTGTCCATATTCCCGTCCGTACATACATATACCTCGTACCCCCTCCATGAGCTATTTTTTCCCCCACAATTTATGACAGCGCATAGGTCGAAAGTAAATGATGTGGTCTTACCCCAAACATAGTTAATTACAAGTTGTTCACACGGTAACCTCGTATCGGCTATGGCTCTTTTGTAACTCGGTTTCGATATGTTGTTGTTGCTTTCCTGACCCTCAGTTATGCTAAAAATTATTCCTACTATAACCCCTGAAATTATTAATAGGATCCCTGACAGCTTACAGTTTTCCCACAGCTTCATCTCGTTACCCTCTCTTGGACTTTAAATGGTTAAACACACTCTTGGAAAAATTTAAATGGTTAAACACACAGTACACTTAATGGGAATATGAAATTAAGAAAAAATATGTGGTTAAAATCCCACAAAATAGAAATGTAAGGGATAAATGGTTATACGTTAATGAATATGACAATATAAAATCACAATAGCAATATAAAAATATGAAAAATATGGAAGATACTGAATATGAAATATGAAAACTGTGACTATATAAAAATATGAAAAATAAAAATATGAAAATATGGAAAATGTGAATATTAAAATTGACGAATCACAATAACAACAATATATATTGATTATAAAGAATTAGAAAGAAAATTAAGATATAGAGCTTAGGATAAAAATTAATATGAAAATGTTGACTTTTTGAAAATCTAAATTGTCCAAACCACAGCCTTTTTTGCACTAGATTGTTTTTTGCACTAGTTTGTTAATGCCACTGTCGTTGATGCCCGTGTCCCACTTTCTGCTCCACTTTCTGCTCCAGAGATACCCTCCCCCTCTTGGACCTGAGCCCTCAGGTCCACAGCAGTCTCTGACAGCGACCTGTTTGGTGGATCACAGTTAACACAAGAAGACAAGTGATACCAGGTGTCGCCCTTGCCAGATAGACGGACACAATGTGATGTCCTTGCCGTCACTTTCAGAGGCTCCGTCCAGCGTGGCTCATTCCACTTCCTTCGAAACTTCTTCAGGCGCACCCACTGTGAACCGGGCTCGACAGGTTCTCCAGCAATGTCAGAGGGAGTCTGCTGAGAGAAATGTTGAATCATAGCAGTCAGTTTGTCAAAATATACACAATGTGAAAGTGGTACACAGGTGTCCGGCTTCAGCGGCGTCGACGGTCCTGGAAAAGATCTACCTGTAAGCAATTCAAAAGGTGTAAAGCCAGTGATTCTGTTAACAGAGGAACGTACAGACATTAGAGCCAACGGAAGAGCTGATAGCCATGATAATTTGGTCTGTGCACAGATTTTAGCCAATTTAAGTTTCAGTGTTAGGTTCATCCGTTCGACCTTACCTTGCGATTCAGGATGATAGACGGCTCCAAACGCATGCGTTAGACCCAGCGATTTCTCTACGATTTTTAAATGCTCATTTTTGAAGTGCGAGCCGTTATCTGACCGGATATGCCGGGGGAAACCGTAATGCGGAATGTACAAATTAATGAGACACTTAATGACTGCAGTGCTGTCTTCTTTCCCACAAGGAAAAGCCTCAGGCCAACCTGTGAATTGGTCAACTATCACCAACAAATACCGTTTCCCTTGCACCCTCTCTACCATGTCTGTAAAGTCAATCACGATTTCCTCTCCTGGGCCTCGCAATGGCAAAAATGTGCCCTTTAACTGTTTTAAAGTTGGTTTGATGTTATGTTTTTGACAAATGTCGCATGAAAGTACAAAGTTAGACACCATAGCCGTCAAAAAAGGATGCCACCAATATTGCAATGTTTTCATCATCTGTTTTGAACTCACGTGCGACATAGTGTGTGCTTGGTTCATGATAGAGCGTGACAGGCTCATGGGCAATGCTGGTCTGCCATCTGGGGCCTGCCACAGACCATCTGGTGCACACAGGGCCCCATACTCTGTCCACGTTGACAGTTCTTCTGGTGTGCATTTGCCATGTTCGGCCACAAGTGTTTCTCTGCTGAAAGATGGTAACAGTTTCACATATGAACAGTCAGTCTGTACCATCATGGTCACCTGATAGCCTGCAGCTGTTTTGGCAGCCAAGTCAGCAGCCTCATTTCCCCGTGCTACAGCACTGTCTGTTTTACAGTGGCCCTGACATTTTATGACAGCAACAGCTGCTGGAATTTTCAATGCGTCCAACAGTGCACGTGCCTCTGCATCATGTGCTATAGGCTTACCAGACGTAGTGACGAACCCACTCCTTTGCCAAACTGCGAGTTCGACATGGACAGCACCCACGACATAAGCTGAGTCACTATAAATGTTGACTTTGCCAGACCCTGCAAGTTTAAGTGCTTGTGTGACCGCAATTAGTTCTGCTCTCTGTGCCGACTGTTTGCCTTCTATTTTCTCTGCTTCCCTAGTAGTGTAACCTAAGTCTGTTTGCTGCACAACAGAATAAGCTGAGACCAAAGAGCCATCATGAGCTCTAAAACAGCACCCGTCCGTGAAAAGTGTAATCACGTCCGAGGCTTCAGGGATAGGGGTTGCAGTTAAGTCCTGGCGAACACGAGATGCCAGGTCAGTGATTGGTGCACAGTCATGTGGTTCCCCTTTGGTGAACAAATCTGCCATGTTAATGCCGTCGTGTTTATATGTTATGTTTGGCGCCGTTAGACATTTGGACAGTTTTCTCTGCCTCAACGGTGAAAATGTAAATGATTCAGAATTGACAAACGACATGACAGAGTGCGTGGTCAGGACCGTTAACTGATGACCCATCACAATGTGTGATGTCTTTTCAATGATCTTTGCTAATCCTGCAGTAAACCTGGCACAAACCGGCTGGCGTTGTTCAATGGTGTCCATTAGGACACTGACATACATGAGCACACGTCTAGCACTAGACTGCTTCTGGAAAAGTACTCCATGTGCGCTATTCCCTGTTTCAGAAACGTCTAGGAAAAATGCCTTGCTGTAATCAGGGCTATGCAGATATGCTGCATGTGACAGCTCCCCTTTCAATTTAATGAACGCGGTTTCTGCTTCAGGGGTCCATGTTAACTTCGCCTGCACATTTCTCATGCCTTGTTCCTTGACCATGTCTCGTAATGGCTTGGTGACCGCTACATACATAGGGATATAATTTCTGCTGAAACCTGTCAATCCCAGAAAGGAAAGCATGTCCTTCACATTGTGTGGCTTTGGGTGTGACAAAATGCCATCACGTTGGCGATCAGACAATGTTGTGCCTTGGCCTGTGATTAAACGGCCCATGAAAGTAACAGATGGCCTGCTGACCTGCAGTTTTTCTTTACTAACCTTGAACCCAGACGCATACAGCTGTCTCAGAATGACGCCCGTTGCTTTTAAGCAATCTTCGTTGGTTACGGCTGCCAGCAAAAGATCATCAACATACATTATTAGAACGCAATCTACAGGCAACACACAATTTACCAGCTGATTTTTTAGGACCTGATTGAATATCCCTGGCGATAAAATAAAGCCCTGTGGAAGTCTGTTATAAGAATATTGACATTTTCGGTAAGTGAAAGTCAGGCACGATTTACATTCTTCTGAGATTGGTATACAGAAAAAAGCGTTGGCCAAATCAATACATGTGAACCATTGGTGAGCTGGGGTCAAATTTGAGATGGCAGTATATGGGTTTGGTACGGCCATTGTTGGTGTTGTCACCAGGCTGTTTACTCGACGCAGATCATGGACTAATCTATATTTGTTTGTGCCTGGTTTTTTTACAGGAAAAATCGGGGTGTTCCATGGCGATCGCCATGGAATAATGACACCTTTCTCCACTAAACCTTGAACAGTGGGCGCAATGCCTTCCTCTGCCTCCCTTTTGTTAGGATATTGTGGGACCCAAACTGGTTCTGTCGATTTTAACTGAAATTTGACTGGCTCAATGTTACAGAGGCCAACGTCCGTTGGACCTTGTGACCAGAGGTCGTCCGGCTGGCTGTTAATTAACTGCTCAGCTCCGGGACCGTCTGTCAGTTCGCGACCATGGCTTCTTGTAATTTCGAGATGAGTCAATTGGCCCCTATCGGCCGTTTTTTGTGGTACCCAATATGAATCTGTCATACGCGAATACAATACCCCTACAATGCCAGAGGGCTCCCAATCGGTCACCAAGCGCAACCTCTTTGTCATAGCTCCTAACTCTCGAGCTTCATGGCCTGGATGCAGTGCCATAGAAATGTGAGGTTCAGCTGTGTCTGCCATTTCATACCATATCTGTTGTTCTGGTGTCAGTGTAACTGGAACTACTACACCCTCTTGTCCTACATATAGACCCTCCCCTGTGAGTGTCCACATTTGGCCCTCAATGTCATGGAACATTTCCTGGTATGTGACAGTGTCATTACGGTCATAAAATAGTGTACAATGCAGGGGGTCGATGGGAGGTAAATAGACAGCTAAGTCTTTGATCCAGGGCCACTGACTCTTATACAGTGCTCTGGCTCCCGATTGTGAATTATCTAGTTCCACCCAATATATGTCTGCCATCTCTTGCAAGGGTCCTCCCAGCAAAACCTGCTGGTGGCCCTCTCTACTGTGTGCCTGTGAACAGTCGACTTTAGTGCCGTCCGGGAACGTGACTGTGACACCCTCTGGTGAGCATAAAATATTTGCACCCAATTTAATCAACAGGTCTCTGCCCAATAGGGGAACAGGTGCTTTTGTGGAGTACAGAAATGAGTGTGACAGGGACTGATTTGCCACTTTTGTGGTAAGAGGAACAGTAAGATGCCAATGTTCTAATCCTCCAGAGAATCCCTTAACTCCAACAGTCTTATCACTTAGATCTTTGTCAGTGATTGTGCCTCTCGTTACTGTGGAGTATGTTGCTCCGGTATCTACCAAAGCCGTTAGTGGTCTGTTGTTAACCACTAAAATCATGTAAGGCTCAGCCAGACCTCGCATGATTGTTCTCTGTTGGCCTCGTCAACAATCCGCACCCTCCCCCTGGCCCCAATTCCTGTTCAAGGGCGCCTGAATCGAGTGGGGAGGTGGGTGTTGTTGCTCCGGGTATTTCGGAGTTTGTGGTCCTCTGCCACGACCACTGGGCCCACCTCTATGAGGATCCCATCCCCCCGCAGGTGGTCCCATATACTGGCTGTCCCCTGCCATGGGACAATCTTTCCTCCAATGATCAGTCCCCCCACACTGATGAGATGCACCCCTGTGCGCACCCCCCCCCCACTCGGCTTCCCCCTAGCCCATCCGCTATTGCCCCGTGGCCTATACCCTCCCCATGGTTTTATTAATTGGAAATTAGGGACATGTCCTCCCTGAGCATAGCCAAAAGTTTCAGGTGTGACTATGGGAAAAGGTGGGGTCTTCACCCCGGGCTGCCCGTCAAAGCCGCTGCTCACAGGATGTTGTGACATTTGTTTAGATTTTTTGGTATCTGACTTAGCCATTTCTAATTGTAGTTTTAACAATTGTTGCTTTGTCTTTTCTAATTCCTCCTGTTCTTTATCCTGCTTATCGACTGATCTGTCAATATGGAACACTAGATGTCTTTCCCACATTTCGTTGCTGGCAACTGGAGTGTCAGGATTACATTCCATTGCCTGCTTGACACCATTGGGGGCCCCTGTCATTACGGCAGTTCTAAATATATTACGCGTAATTGGATTATTTAGACTATTTTCTTCTACCATCTGCTCCCATTCAGCTGCGCATCTAAAATAGTAACTCGCTCCAGTCTCACCAGGCTTAATGCGGAACTTAATGTTTTGGTACACGGTTGGGGGTGTTGGAAATTTTTCTCTGAGGGCCCTGGCGATCGCTGTACTGACAGTGGTATACCGTGCGTCATTGGGTTCGTCTTCAATGTTTGCATCCTTCTCAAACTCTGCCATCTGCGAAACAGTAAAAACTTGGCCTAAAAGGCATCTTATGTCTCCTACCGCCAAGGTGGTGCCGTGGCACAATGCCATCAACTTTATAAGCCATCTGCCTCCACCAGATGTAATGGGGGGCAATTTTGCCAGCACAGCTGTCATGTCACTATGGCTCCAGGGCTGGTACTTTGGTACCCCTCGGTTGCCCTGTAACAGAGGCATGTTAGTTGCCCCTCCTGACATTAGTTGGGCGTTTGGCACATTAACATTCCTTTCATCATACTCACTACCTGGGCGACACATACTGTCCCATTGTCTCTCTTGAGGGGGAGTGAATTGACAGGCTGGAGTGGATTGACAGGCTCTGGTATGACTCCTAGTACCCTGTGACACTGGGGTAGACATCATAGTTCCTTTAATAACTACGTCCCTACATACCTGCAGTGGCCCTCCATCCTCACTGTTATTACATGCTTCCTGTCCCTTCAGGTCTCTGCCTTCCTCCTCATTGTGCACTACTTGTGCTCTTTGGTTTGTTATGCTATCCTTTCTTTGTAAGGTTTCCTGTCTATTTACCATTAGTTCTAATTGTGCTGTCAACACGTTTATTTGATCCTTTAAAACATCTAGATCTGGCATGTCTACCTCCACCATCGAATCTTTCACATTCACTTGTACTTGCTGTGAAGCTGGTATGTAGGGCGGGGGCAACAGCTTATTCAAATCAGGATATAAGGGGGCGGTCTCAGTATGACGCGAGATACTGGCTCCTGCACTTCCTGACTCTCTCACCATTTCTTTCTCTGACTCCTCCGATTGCACATGTCCTGTGCCCCCCCTAGGGGAACTCAAAGCAATTGCAGTCAGAGCAATGCGTGTCCAAAGGCGTAATTCTTCTCTCAATCTCTCTTCCTCCTTTTTATGCTTATTTTTATCTAACCACTTCACATTTTTTCCTCCTTCTACATGTTTGTTTAAACTTGCATGCGCTTTTTCCTCCATTTCCCTGATTTTTGGAGTGATCTTAATCAACACTTTCTCAGATTCCTTCCACACATTTTCCATACAAATTTGACTCCATTTGTCTTGCCAAATCTTCCTATCCTTTTTATAATGTTTCGGTTCTGATTGAGCCATTAACATATCAACAATTTTTTCCCACTGCATAATTACAGGGGAATTCCCATAAATCACACATTTCTTCTCAAATTCAGACATTTTAAACAACAATGGTACAGTATACAATAGACAATTAGTACACAATTTATTACCTTTTTCTATACTTTTAAAAGTTATATTCAGTACACAATATACTATTAATATACACAGTTGAATCAGCTTTTAGCGTGTCTGAGGCCTGGTTACCTCAAAGCGTTTTAAAGGCTTTTTATAGCTTTTAGCGTGTCTGAGGCCTGGTTACCTCAAAGCATTTTAAAGGCTTTTTGTAGCTGTTCTCCATGGTAGGGTCCAATCAGATCGTCTCCCCTTTGTCTGCTCTCCAGCCAATCAGCTCACTGCCTTGTTTTTCAAACCACCATTCATCTGTAACAAATTATAGAGGCCCAACACGCTCTGTGTGTAACCTGATCTTAACACACACACATAGTAATGTCCTGTGGAAAAAAACCCCACAATATCAGCGATTAATTCTTGGTTACACACAACTCACACACTTGGTTATATTTTCAACATATTGGTTATATTTGGTTAACAATAATAAAATCCTAAAGAATATTAAATGTAAAGGCACGTTTAATACCACAATAAGATCCTTCAGTGTACACATTTCTTCCCCAAAAATAAGTTGTGTGGTTGTTGTTACACACACACATAAGCAGAACATCCTACCCCCACTCACTGACCACATTCCGATCTCTGGCAACATCTAGCAACTGTAGAACTCTCAGCTTCAAGCAGGAAAATACATCTGATTTAAACAACATCAATCATCCATTTTTATATCGATCCATATATGGATCTAAATTCCCACATTATACAGTTACTTGTAAACAGGAGTCAAATACGCAGAATACTGGCAGTAATTGTTTAGATATCATGCAGTAGTACGAATCAGGTGTATGTAAACTTTTGAAAAGGCTTGTTTTTGTAATATTTGTTTTTTGTAAAGTTAGTTGTTCTGTGATGTTGACCATATGTAAATATATTTAATGTAAAATAACATGTTCAGGACAGTACATAATAAAACAAACTTTATTTTCATAATGCCTCTTGTCTTTCCTAAATTTGCCATATTTTCATGTAAACATTTAACCAAAACTGTATACGAGCCTCAGGCTCAGTAAGTAACATTGAAGCAGAGTTGGATAGCCTGTGTCTTAAGACTATTAACAGTAGGAAACAAACATCATGTGTAAAGTGAATGTAATTGACCTTAATTTGATTTAATTGCCAATATACTTACAATGCCAATGATGTTCTGTAAGGGGCACTTTAAACAGTTTATTTAGCTGCTGTTGAAACAAGAAAAACATGGCAACATATGAGTTTGAGATCCATTTAGTTTCATCAGTGATTACTGACTAAATATGTTTTGATGAACATGGCAAGCTAGCGATGCAGGATGCTAGAATGTTTGCTTAATAACAAAAAACTGTCTCCCTTGGAGTATTACTGATAACTAACTTGCTGCATGACATTGCATTAACTGATTTAAACCCAAATACAGAGAAGGGTGTCTGACAGTCACGCAAAACATATACTTACAATAAGCCAAAGACGCTCTGTGAAAGGGCTCTTAAAAGAGCCTTTGGGGTATACTGTAGGTAGCTTCTGTTGACACACACAAAAAAGAGCAAACATGACTAAATACCATGACATAAAATATGAGGAACATGAAAAACAAGATATGCAGAGTAACTGCTATGTTTGTTACTTACTGCAATCAGATGCCAATTGACTCTGGAAAAAAGAATAATTATTTTAATGGAATAAATTCACAGATATATGTACATTGCAATTTATATGTGCTCCAACAATTTGAAGAATATTGAAACCCACTAACAAGAGAGAAGGGGTACTGCAGGACCAGGATTGGGAAACGTGTGATAAAGTAAATATCTGTATGTTCATTTAAATATTTATGGCTGTAAAACGCATGCTGCGGCTTTACTAGATCTGCGAAAACTAACTTTTACTGTTCCATCAGCCAATGAGACGAGATTTTGTAGGAGAGACGCCTCGTTATACATTCCAACAGCACAGAAAATCAAAGCGAGCCACGGTATTTGTGAATGCGCATCCAGTTTTGTGCAAGAGCAGAGGTTGTCAAGTCTGTCTATGAGCACTTGGCCTGTGCGAAGGTCTCTTGCTGGCAGCCAAGGCAAACATTTGTATTTCTTTCAAGTAACGTTACCAAGTTAGGTGTGACTGTTCGAAACGATTAATTTTATTTTAATCCGTGCGAATTTGCCCCATTAGCACAACGTGACGTTAACGGAAAGAACGAGTTATTTTAGAAAAAGAAGGAAAGTGGTACTAACAGATGTGCTATAGCTTACTGTTACATGTACATGAAATGTAGGTATAGGGGGTTGATTTTATACTGTTCAGTGGGTTTCATGTGAAAGCGGCAGTTTTTTAATTTGAAGTGGTGAAACCGATCTCCTTCCTGCTGCAAGGTAAACTAGATTTTTTCAGATTTTTAAACATAACGTTACATTTAGGTTTATACGTTTAGCTTAAAACATTGACCGGTCAAGAGAAAATAATTACCTCAGGAAAACGGTCAGTGATTCCAGTTAGAGTGAAATATGCAGCTATGCGCGCACACGTACAGTACCTGCCCTCAGTCATGTTTCGCGTCCTGCGAGTTGACTTTAATTGTGGGAGATTTTTGTCTATTTCGTTCATATTTACAATGACATTTAAACTATGAAAAAGGTAAGAATATCTAAGTTGTAAAACTAATTCGGGCACATATAGGAAGTTCGTTTCACACAGCTTTTAAGTATCCCAATACCGTATTGTGTATTTTGTGAAAATGTGTTTTCAAAGACGAAATGGACAAAAATCTGACACAATTAAAATCAACTCGCAGGAACTCGAAACATGACGGAGGGCAGGTACTGTAAGTGTATTTTACTATAACTGGAATCACTGACCGTTTTCCTGAGGTAATTATTTTCTCTTGACCGTCAATGTTTTAAGCTAAACGTATAAACCTAAATGTAACGTTATGTGCTAATTGTGCAATGACATTTAAAACGTAAATACTCACTACAGATTTATTTTTCTATAGGCAGGTTAAATTAAAGTATTTTACCTCAGGATAGCTGACGGGACCGGAGGTTCCTCTCAGAAGGCAGTCGCTCTGTGCGCGCGCGGTGGCCACAGACCCGTTTATAGGCTGCCCGCATTCAGGGTTCGCGGACACCGCACGCGAGCAAGATGTAACTCTTTTGACTTTTTTTTTCGTTTATTATTTTCGTTTTTCTTAGAAAATATATGCATTTATATAACGATAAAACTCAATAAATTATGAATATAAAAATATGATTTTAAATACAGTGTGCAACATAATTGAAATCTGAAAGAGGGTTGGCCAGCACTTGTTTTTTGCTATTGAATGCCTAGAACAGGCTATTATGCAGACTATGCAGTTATATAGCTAGTACAAGCTGCCCTAAAATGTTCATGTATTACATTAGCTGCTACTTAATGTGTCACTGTAAAAGATAATTTTGTGTAACTAGAATGCATATTGATTAAAAATCATCTTTGTGTTTGCTATACTAGTTCAAAGCAGTTATTCCCTAAAGTTTATTAAGATTATTTATTTTAATACTCAATAACAACAATCACAAGCTTATGCCTTTGTATTTAAATGTATGAGGTGTTAACACATTGTTATTCTTTTTCCTTTTTTTGGAAAAGTGGATGCCAGTCCCTGTTTGTTTGGTCTTTAATTCAACAAACCAAGGAAATGACATATCATGTGTCACTCATAAGCCGATGGATGAGAAAGTGTTTTTAAGGTGCAGTTGAAAGGTAAACATGATCTGTTTGATGTGTGGAAATTGTTGTTTTTTATCTTGGTCATTGGTGGGTTTGTAAATAAAATTGTGACATCTTTCAAAATTGTATCCATGTTTCCCCGACCTATGGCGTTTTACAACAAGTTAACGACTCTTTTGACGACTATTGTAGTAGTATTGATGTGTCTATTAAAACTAAAGGTATTACCTGAACATAAACATTTGTGAGAAGTGTTTCGCTTGCGTGTGTGGCAAGTATTAAAGTTATAATCGTTGATAAATTTTAATCTATACAAAGTTCCTTAAGTCGTCCACTTGTTAAAAAATGCTATAGGTCGGGGGAAACATCATATATATATATATATACTCGTATATATGAGTTTTTAAATTTCTTACCTGTTTCCCCATCTTTTTTCTAGTCAAATGACTCATCCCACTCAATCCAGTGGCCTCCTAAGAAAGTTTCTAATTTGACGTCTGTAAATCGGTCTTCTAATTTGTAGCGGCTTCCACAGATTGAGTCAATCGAGAATTTGTGATCTCCATCAACTGAATAGCCACTTGAATAAGCGTCTGCTTAACTGACTTTGTGAGCTCTTAAGAACATTCTCAAACAGGAGTGTGCTGCCTGCAAGCAGCGAGAAATTCATTGTTTCTGTAAAATAGGCTGGATTTTGTACATCATGAAGCATGTGGTAATTTGCTCAGCAGACATTCGCACCTTTCTCTCATCAGTCTACGAATGGTTGGTCAGTATTCACTTCAGCATGGTCCTAGCAGTGTACAAAGAGTGAACTAGCACAGGTCAGTAGGTTTTAACCTGTCAGTGTCACCTCAAATTAATTTGAAACCTTTAGAAAAGTTTGATTGATTGAGTTCTTGTAATTTGTTCTTGTATTCTCTTTTTAAACATGGCCTGGTGCATGTAGGCAATTGGGAATTGCACTATACATTGGAAACCTTCATGAAGCATAAAGCGAGTTAACCACAACAACAATAGGTCAGTCCATCTTTCATGCCCTTTAGTGTTTGTTTTTCTCAACGGTAGTACGTTTAAATTCATTGTATGACTGGATTCTGTATGCAGTGATTAGTAGTAATTGACAAAAAGTAAAAATAGTAATTTAACCAAATGTATCCATTGCATTTAGCTTTGTCCACATATTTGACCATTCCCTGCATTACTTTTCTAAATCTTTTTGTGATGTATACAAAATATTTAATCATATTAATACAGAATCTGTATAGCTTGACAAGCTATAGTATCATTTGTCAATATTGTTATTGGCTTACTTTCTTTTTATGTTGTTCAAATATTGTCATGTGGTATTTGATTAATGAAAATAATTCATCAGATTAATCTTTCTCTGCTGTCTCTCCAGTCATTTATTTATGGCAAGATGTGGAATCACACTTTTCCTGGCTTTCCTGGTTTTGCCTGGCTGTCAGTGCAGCAAAGAAATAATTTGTTGTTCCTGAGTTTTGCAATGACATTTTAACAATCCTGCCTGTAGCAAACAGTAGTGCAATAAAACACTTGTTTATAAACAATACATATACTGTTGTTGTCGGAGCCGGCCAGTCAATTGTGCAGTGCAACTTCTGCCAGTTTCACCCATAATCTTTACAGCACTATCCCCAGGAAAAGTGTTTACCACTCAGCAGTAATGCATTGGTTGATTGCAGCATGCATTTGTGGGAACTCGTAATAATAAAGGAAAGCAAATTGACTGCCTAAAATATGATTGCTGTTTCCATCCTCTTTCCCCTATATTAAAATGGCACTGAGAACTAACAGTTGCAAAGAAAATCCTTGTTTTTTTTATTTAACACATTAGCCATTAGATTTGCACATATATTTTTTTGAAATGTAAATGTGCTCTATAACAAATCTTATGTGACATTTAATCATGGTGACTGTGTAACATGCAGTCACAGTGTCCCCCTGTATCATAATGCTATATATTATGATATAATTCCTAGGGTTATCATATATACAGTATATATATATGGAATAACCGTTGTTGTTGTATTGTTTCTGCTGCTGCTATTAATCTACTATTGTTTTTGCAGGTGTTATTTAGTTTTTTTTTTTTTTTTTTATATCACATCCTCACCACCAAAAAAATATCTTTATTTATTTATTTTTTTTTTTCCATGCATTTGAAAATTAAACTTTTTTTTATTAGATTTTTTTTCAGTCATGAACCATTGAGGAAGTATTCATAGGAACAAAAACATAGACCATTAGTTATTAGATATTAGTGATATAAACAGAAGCCATATTTAACCACATTTAATACAAAAAGAATGTGGACAAAAAACAAAGATGGTTTAATGACTTAGTGTTACAATCAGTATACCAGTTTAATGATTATTTACATAAAAATACTTATAGCATGTTTAAAGAATACTTTTCAACGTTTTACAGCAATATAAAATCCAGTGATGTCTGTGAGGCCTAAGGTTCAAATAAAGTTTAGAGGATGACATGCAGAAAACACCTGCACGTACCCCACACACATTTTGGTAGACAAATTTAATTAATTTTAACTTATCGCATGAAGCCAAGGACGCTAGCCTGCTCATTATTACGCTAAAAACATTACTATCTCAAAACATGAGTTCAGTTTTAATAAAGTCTTATCGTATGCCAAGGACAACTCATGAGTTATTGCATATGATCAAAGATGCATTATGAGTTCACCAAGTTGCTTTGCCGGAAGAAAACCGGAAAGGTGTTCAAATATGGGCACATTATTATTTGTCCATGTGCCAACCATGATTCCACAATTAAAAACATGTCCAGCTGCCTGGGACTTATTGGTGGCAGAAACAGAGTTAGTGGTTATCAAAAATAAGAGATAACGGGAACTTACCTGATTGGTGAACAGACAAACCCCCCTGCATAAGTTTTACTATAACTATGAGCTTGAGAACACTGTATTTTCAGATGCTTTGGGAAGATCTCACTTTGTTTGATTCGAACAAATAAAGTTTACTCTTTGACACCTGGACCTTCTTTGTTCGAGCAATTTTTTGAAACTACAAGATCAATTTTTCCACAACACTGCTTACATATGTATGTCTATTTAAGTGTACCAACAGACTAACAGGGTCGTTAATGCATATAGATTATTCTAAAGTGTGTCCACGAACTTAATACGTGTAGCCCATTAAACTAAACTGGAGGTGGACATTTCTCCGTTTTTCACTAAGTCAAACAGGAAGTGTCCACCTGCAGTCTATGTGAATGCGCCACGCGTAGTGAGTTGGTGGAAACTCGGTTTTTAAGCATAAATAAGCATTCTGTGAATTGATGTTTACATATGTATGTCTATTTAAGTGTATCAACAGACTAACGGGGTCGTCAATGCATATAGATTACTATAAAGTGTGTCCACGAACTTCATACGTGTGGACTACTACTGTAATCTACAGGTGGAAATGACCACATGCAATTTATATGAATGGACAACGCGTAGTGAGTTGGTGGAAGCTCGTTTTTAAGCATAAATAAGCATTATGTGACCCAGCTAGCAGTCAGTTCTGTGCCGATTCTGGCTTTCATCCACCAGTGTCGGCTGACAGTTGGACAGATTTTCCGGTAATGCACCAGAATTGGCCGAGACGAGGAAGCAATGAACGCATTTTAAATATTATTTACAGCTGTTGGCCCAAGTCTTGGCACTATCGGCTGAAGTCAGGTCGACTGAAGTAGTGTTTCACTTTAATTGGGCCGAATCTGGCATTGTGTAGTTGGATTGACTACATTCCAGTGTATCTGGCTTTATTATGGTTAAATACCATGCATAAAATTGCCTTAAGGAACAGTGACACGGAAATGATAACACATTTCCACTAAAACACATTTCCATTAATGCATATTTAGTCACTGCATAGATCCACACACACACCTTGACAAAGTTGTATTTATTTTAATAAACGTATTTACATTAATAAACGTATTTTGTATGCAGTTGGCCTAAACGGACAATACAGGATGTGGCCCGATGACAATAAAACAGACCCAGAGGCGGAAATTTTAAAGTGCCCTGCAGACGGACATTATAAAGTATACAGCCCGATTCCGTGGAGCAGCAATCGGCCCACAAGTTGTGGAACGGCAACATGACGACTGTCGTCACTAATTTGAATCATGCAAAGCAGGAAACTGAGCTCATTTTGGACACCATCACGAACTGGTAAGTGGTCGCTGATTCAATTTTAATATGTTAAACATGCATGAAAACAATGAAAAGGATTATTTGCTAACTATTCAAAAGCCTGAATTATACGGCATGTGATGGAAATTTTCATGACGTGGGTTTCTTCATGCTAATCTCTGTAAAAATGTATTCAAGACTGTCTATCTTGTTGTTCTTAAATTCTTGAGAAATGTTTTGCTACGTGGCAGACCACTCAGCTCCTTTGCCCTTGAGCAAAGACCAAGAGGTTCTGGTAAAGATAAGGGATGGCGACACATTTGTGTTGCCAAAGATACGTTCTTGCTCAAGGGAGGGGAGAAGAAGGGGTGTCATGGCTTGGATCATATAAAAGCCCCTGTAAATGAGCAGGAAGGATTTGTGTGTCAATTTAAGTTATAAAAATACTTTTTTTTAAATAAATTAAATTGTATTTTACCAGTTTTTGTTTGTAATCTGGGCTCTGCTGCATTCTTTCCTCCAGACTATGCAGGTGAGGAAGGTCTTTGAGGGGCAGAGAACTTTCCTCAATATCGAAAGGCTGCACTTGAACCTCCCGCAGCTGCAGCAATCTCAGGATAGTTGTTTGTTGGTCCAAGACCATCTCCAATTTAGTTAAAACCTCCCTCAGCATGGCTATGACAAAGAAGATAAAATAATAAAAAAATTATATACACACTTAAAAACAATAAAATTTATTTCATAGGAATATAATTTTATAGATTAGGAAAAAAAACTTAATGGAAATAACCATTGGCTTTACCTGTTTCTGAAGATTGCTGGGGCGTTCCTCGGGATGTCTGACACCCTTGCAACAGGAGAACACTGTGTTTAATGGATTTAGGACCAGTTGTACAAAATAAATACCTACCAAAGAAGTTAAATCTCAAACCAAACCACAAAAGAATATACTCACGTGGAATTTCATCCATTGGCTCCCAGTTCTGCAGCATCTCTGTGAAGGAGTCATGTGGTGTTGCTGGTGCTTCTGCTGGTAAAGTGGTGGCTGGGGTGACTGTAGGAAAGTTTATTATGGGGGCCGGTGGATGAATTTGTTTAGGCGGTGGGGCATACTCATCCTCTGAGTCCAAGGAACAACGAGCCTGACCTCCAGGGGGGCCAATCCGTACACTCTTCCTATTTTAATAAAATAACTGAATTTATCTAAATTAATAAGAACGTGCACTATTGCCAAATTCTACAATATTTAACGAAAACTTAGACATTAAATATAGCCTCAAAACATCAGAAAATACCAATAGTGATCTGGCAAACAATTACGTTTTACGCCTTGGTAGTCTTTGCCCAGATACTTCGGCATCTGACTGGAGGTCTGACCAGGTCTCCGCCTCTTTGGCCTTCTTCCTGCCCTCCTCATAGTTGTCTGTAAAATACAGTTTAGTTAACTCAACAAAACAAAAACTGTTAAGATCAAAAGCATTAAAAAATCTGAATTAAATTAACAATGTTACATTTTAGCATCTCAGAGTTGTAAACATTTAATTCGAATTTGCTAAATTGTACTCTTGGGATTTTATCATTCAGCTACTTAAGGTCTTAACCTGGGAATAATTAATGTCTATGCTGGACTCTTTAGTTGTTTCTTACACATTACTTGATAGAAGTAATTCAATAATGAAATATACACCTTCTGATTGTATGAAATCTGTAAGATCAAAAGAGACATTTTTGTCAAGTGTGTCTACACTTTTGACTGCTACCGTAGATTATGAATTTCACAAACAATGACTACAGGTACCACAGTGTTGAGCCCAACATCAGCCTAACATCAATTATACTGATGAGCAGACAACCTATATTCTAATGACACAGAAAGCAGAGATTAACCAAGCAGAGTAAGACATTTCAAATGAGCAATAATGTACCTTACCAAATAGTTTCAATAAATTCGACAACCTTGAACATATCTGTTATGTAAAACAATTTTAACATACACTGTTTAAACATATCTTTGTTTTTTTATTATTAAAGTTAAACCCCCCACATTTTTGAATAATGGATTACTCTGCCAAATGTAGCTGATTATTTACTCACCCCAATGTCACACAATATTTAATTAATTAAAGTTTATGGATTTACGGTTTTCTTTTACAAGCATTCTTCAAAATATCTTCTGTTGTGTTATGCAGAAGAAATAGTCATACATGACAAATGACAAAAGGGTTAGTAAATGATAGCAGAATTTTTATTTTTGGGTAAACTACACCTATAGGCTGTTTAAAACAACAAAGGACATGTAAATGACAGGAATGTAAAGAAAATTGTCAAGGAATGTAAAAAATGAAGATTAAAACAGAATTTTGAATCTTTTAACATAAAAGAAGAGACACAGCTGAATTTATTAAGCTGTGCATATGCAAAGGTATAAATGAAATCACTGGCACAAGTGCAGTAGCGGCACCGCAACAAATTTGTCTTGTTTTGGAAGCCTCACATATATGTTCAAATAACTGAATTGTTTTTAGGCATGACGAGATTTGGCCAACCAGGTAGATTCCCAACTGCAGTGAATTCAGAGGATAGTCAAAAAATGGTTCCATTAATTCATATTCCCTGTACACAATATATATTTTGTCCTGGGACTGAAGGATATTGTCGATCAAAGCAATGCAGCCACCAATCTTAACACATATCGTCTCCTTCACTTGACACATTAATTTTGGTACGTTCCATAACAAGCTGCTGGTACTGAAGTACTGGTGTGCCCATTATAGAGGGAGGAACTGGGCCAGAGTAATTTTCTCTTTTTTTCTTTCTTTTTTTTTGTTACACAAAAAAAAATTATTTTTTTTTTTTTTTTTTTTTTTTTCTTTTTTTTTTTTTTTTTTTTTTTTTTTTTTTTTTTTTCTTTTTCCCTTTTTTCCCCATCTTTAATGGCCGATGTTTCCCCAGCTTGAACGCAGCGCCTTAGACCGCTCGGCCATCCTGACTGTCAGACTGCTTTGATACAACCTTATGAACCAAGTGCTAACTGACGGTCTCCAGGGGTAAAAACGACGCTTCCTTCGAGCCGGATTCGAACCAGCGACCTAAGGATGACCTGTTAGACGCCTACAGTCCTCTGCTCTACCAACTGAGCTATCGAAGGTATCGTATCCACCTGCAGACGGGGCTATATTTTGACGAGGTCAACGGACAGCCCATGGCATGAAAGGGGAACACAACGAACGAACGAGCCAGCCAGGAGTCGAAACACGCAAGCTTCTGACCTGGAGTCAGACACGCTACCGTTGGGCCACGAGGCCTTTTCCAAGCAAATGTTACCCTTTGCGGGCATTTTTCAGCTGTGCTGTACGTGGTAACGGAAAGCACAAGACGTCCCTGGGTGGGCTCGAACCACCACCTTTCGGTTAACAGAAAAGCGCCACAAAGAGATGTCCTGCTTACGCCAAACATGGGGCTCGATCCCATGACCCTGAGATTAAGAGTCTCATGCTCTACCGACTGAGCTAGCCGGGCACGCACAACTGAATTGCTCGAACTGCTCGAGTATTGTTTGGTATCACATTTTTTAAAAATCTAAAAAATGCAAGCATCCAACGAATAGCTGTTCAGGATTTTGGATGTGTGACAGAGCAAGGCTGAATGCTGGGCTCATTTAGAGTGTTGTGCAGACTTTCCTAAACCTCATCTAGTCCTCCTTGGGATTCTCACCAGATCAACACACTTGAACCTGTTGGTTAACAGAAAATCAATAGAGTTTACCCTGTTCAGCTTCAGCTAGAGTTGTCAGCGATTGAAGATGTGTTCTTTAGTCCCTAGGCAGATCCAGATCCTAGTGCATGTGGTCGGCAGGCTGATAACTTGAAGAACATCTCTTCGGAGTTGCCGATTGCAGTTGTTTGTTGGTGGAATAGAACTTCATCTCTTTAGCCCCTATCAGAGGGAAAGATCAGGGAGGAGCCTGCACCAAAGATTACCCCTTGAACATTGCGGTGTGACATTGGAAGCGCACTGCTTCGAGAGCTGGTGGGTGTAGCTCGAGTTTCACTTGACCTACGCGTAAATCGTCCACCTTTTCCTAAATATTTCTGTAAAGTGAAGCTACCGTGAGTTCAATGTACTATTGCACGGCTCCGTTCACATCGTGTCTTTTCTCGAATGTGTCAAGATCCAGAGAGATTAAGAATCAGCCTCTGCTGGATTGCCTCTGCACATGGCTGTCTCCTGGCTGTTTTGAGGCTCTTGGCTTTCCTCTGCTTGTTGCGAGTTTATTGTAAGCACGTGCTCAAATAGGTAGAGAGTCTTGTGCGATGCTCTTCAAATGCGTGGTTGTTACTTTGCTATCTCTGTGCTGGGATCCAGTTGAAGTTCACATCCACTCGAGGTCGGTGGGAGAGAGCTGCGTTCTCCCATATGGTCTAGCGGTTAGGATTCCTGGTTTTCACCCAGACGGCCCGGGTTCAACTCCCGGTATGGGAAACCACCATTTCCTAAGCTGTCTTTTCATTTGCAAATGTCTTAGAGTCCTCTGCATACATTGTCTAAATAGAAAAAATATGAAACATCCAACAGCGTTAAAGTGGACAATCACGCGGGCACAAAAAGCACCTTCTGACTACGCAACAAAATCGCGGTGAACGACTAGGTAGTCTGCCATTCTCCCACGCGCAAAGAAGCGCTGACCGCGACGTGATTTGAACACGCAACCTTCTGATCTGGAGTCAGACGTACTACCGTTGCGCCACGAGGCCTTTTCGAAGCAAAGGTTACCCTTTACGGACATTTTTCAGCTGTGCTGGAGATAAGCATGGTGCGCTGCATCCACACTGAATGGAGGGCGGCCTGGAACTCACCAGTCGCCTGACTGCTTGCTGTGAAACGGGGTGTATAATTACCTTGTTTCGCCACAGTACTCGTGCTTGCTAAGGCAGCACGTATACTAAAATTGGATCGATACAGAGAAGATTAGCATGGCCCCTGCGAAAGGATGACACGCAAATCCGTGAAGCGCTCCATATTTATTTCCATTTACCTGCTTTGGATGGTAGTGTGTCAACATCTGCCCCAAAAACAGCAGTCCATGTGCTCCAGCCTTATGATCACGGAGGATTGCATTCAGCGTGTCCACACCTTGTAGCAACATTCAAACAAAGACATAAGTAAGGCACATCCTCGGCACAGGAGTTTAAGGTGTCCTGGAAGCGAATGTCTATCTATTCGAGTCAGTTCACAAGTTCCTTATAGAAATCCCAGTACACGTGGTCGGCACAGCATTGTCTTCGGTGACATCTCCTGGGTGAGGGAGGCCGTATTTGTTTGGTGATGGAAGGGATTTGAGGTCGTTTGCTCTACCTGATTGAAATTCTCTGGGGAGCATTCACGAGAGATCACCCTCTTTAAACATGATGGTGCGGCGTGGTGAGTGCTCGGCATTAGGAGTGCTTGGGTATAGCGCGAGTTTCTCTTCATATATGCATAAATCTTTCACCTTTTACTAAAGATTTCCGTGGAGAGGAACCGTTGCGAGTTTGTTGTATTTTTGGGGGTTCTGCATATTGCAGAGCTCCAGAAGGTTGTTCAAAAGCAGAGAACGTTCGTTTTTCCTGGGCGAATGTGCCACAGCTTATGCTGAATCAAGAGAAAAACAATCCAAAATCTTTATTCGACCGAAATCTGATATCAAATCTGGAGTGTCAAACAGCCGCTTCGAATCAGAGGAGGCCGTTTTACGCTTGAGTTGTCAGAAGGACTTGGCACAGCGGTTAACTGTCCTTTAAGACAGAACGGATTCAATACTGTTCACTATACTAACGAGGAACACCCGTCGACGGCCAAGCGTGAACGCGGTGACCCCCACGGATGGGTTTCGTGCGAACAAACAGCAGCTCGGGTGACGTGGTCTGGTCATACAACACGGTGCTAAGTACATTTGGAATTCCAAGCATTCGTCACCCGTCAGTCTGCGTTGGTGGTATAGTGGTGAGCATAGCTGCCTTCCAAGCAGTTGTCCCGGGTTCGATTCCGTGCCAACACATCAGGTTTAGCTAAACCTCGTCATCAGAGAAACAAGGAGCTATGCCCATGCACTTTCCCAGCGGTTACAATGTAACATGTCACATTGCAACTGAGGAATCATGGCGTGGCGTATCTCGAATGTGATGAACATTAAAACAATGTTCTGCGTGTTGAAGGACTTTTATTGTGATTTTTATTATGGTTTAAACGTGCTTTTACATTTAAAATGCTTTATGATTTCATTATTGATCATTAACTGTGCATAATATGTTAAAAATATAACAAGTGTGTGAGTTAACCAAGGGACTTATTTGAAGTGAACTTTCTGTACCAAAATAATATGTGTGTGTGTGTGTAAAGATCAGATTACGCAGAGCTCATCGAAATTTGGTGAGGTATGGGGTCTCCACAAATAGTCGGGACCAGCAGCGTGAACTGTGGAACAAAGGAGAGGCAGCGGAAATCCAGTGTTCCCAGGATTTCACATCCGCAAAAGGACAGTAGCTTCTCGAGCTAAAAAGGGACACCAAAAAGGATTATAAATACCATGTAAAATTGTTCTTCGGTGTGAGTCCTGTGTGAGATATCAGTTCTCTTGAAAGACTGAGTCTGAGGCAACTCACCCAGCAGCTGTTGTATTTTTTTAATCTTCTGATCAATAAACTTCAAGATTTTACTTTGACTGGCCTCTTTCCAATTCTGAACACGCAGAACATTGTTTTAATGTTCATCAGTGTTCAAAATTGGAGAGAGGCCAGTTAAGAAAATGTTGAAATTTATTGATCAGAAGTCTCAAACAATACAGCCGCTGGGTGAGTTCTCAGACGTAAAGTCTTATACCAAGAACCGACCCCCGAAAAACACATTCACAAGCTTTTATATGGTATTTCTCGCCGAGTCTCTTCAGCTAGGGTCCAATCAGCTTTCTCTTCTTTGTCTGGTCTCCAGCCAACCAGCTCACTGCCCTGTTTTTCAAATCACCATCTGTAACGCATTATATAGAGGCCCCCACAATCCATGGGGCTCCCTGTGTAATCTAATCTTTACACACACATACCGTTTCCTGTGGAAAAATACACTCAATATCATCCCCAACTCTTGGCTAACACAACTCACACACTTGGTTATATTTTCAACATATTATGCATAATTAGTAATCTATAATGAAATCATAAAGCATATTAAATGTAAAGGCACGTTTAATACCACAATAAGATCCTTCAGTGTACACATTTCTTCCCCCAAAAATATGCTTGGTGTTCCCCCACACACATAAGCAGAACATCCCCCCCCTTCCCCCCTTCCCTCTCTCCCACCTCCAACTCTAAAACTCTCCCTTCCAGTTTTTTTTCCCCATCCTGTCATGTAGGAAAATACCTCTTATTTAAAAAAATTAATCATCCATTTTTATATCGATCTATATATTGATCTTTGTTGAGCATATTTGATAATATATGTGGCAAAGCCATGTTAATTTACCTGCGTAAAGAAGTCATTACAACGTGCGTGCCTGCATGCACTAAAGTGTTATTGTGAACATGCGCAGTAATAAAGAACGGTCACAGTGTGTAAGAGTTCCTAGACCGAAAGAGACGTTGATGGTCCGTCTGATTATTTCTCCCGTGAATAAGTTGTCTAACTATCTTGGTGACTGAGATCACGCGAAAGACTGCTGCAGAAATGTCTAACGCTACAGGTTATGGGCCCAGTCATTCAGGACAAAGATGGTTCAGACTTTTATTCGATGGTGATGAGAAAAATTACGAACTCTGGGAAACTAGGTTCCTCGCGCACATGGAGTTACGTGGCCTCAGAGAAGTTATCTTGGAGGACCCGCAGATAGATGAGGACGATGAAGGAGCTCTCGCGGAAGATGAGGTAAAGAACGGAGAGGCATATGCAGAGCTAGTGCAATGCCTAGATAACAAAAGTCTGTCATTGGTAATGAGGGACGCGAAACGTGATGGAAGAAGAGCACTGGAAATTCTCCGCGAGCACTATGCCGGAAAGGACAAACCCCGCGTCGTGAGTTTGTATTGTGAACTTTCCTCACTCCATAAGGCTAGCAATGAAACAGTCACTGACTATATAATTCGAGCAGAGACTATATTCACGTCATTGAGAAGAGCAGACGAGCATATTAGTGATGGGCTTCAGATAGCTATGGTAGTAAAAGGGCTACCTGATTTATACAAGCCATTCGTCATGCACATCACACAAACAAATGACATTGTAACCTTCGGCGAGTTTAAAACAAAACTGCGAAGTTACGAGAGTACTGAAAAATATGCGAACTGTGACATGAACGTAGAAAGAGACAACGTGATGACGACTAGCGGAGCAACGAGATCACGTGGAAGAGGGAGAGGAAAGAAAATTGATTTTACTAACGTCGAATGTTACACCTGCGGTAAAAAGGGACACATGGCCAGGACATGCCCTGACGATTTCCAGGCGAGAAGAGATGATCGAAAATGGGACACACCACAGCGAGGAAGGGGGCGTGGTCGAGGCCGTGATCGTGTGAAGAAAGCTGATGGAGAGACAGAGGCAGAGCCTACATCTTTCTGTTTCTTCAAGATGAGTGACTGTCCAACTCAAAGAGGAAACAAGAAGGGTCTCATGGTTGACTGCGGCGCCACAACGCACATGATCAACGATGCCACAAAGTTCAAAACAGTCGACAAGAGCTTCAGGCCCGAGGATCACATGATCGAGCTTGCAGACGGAACCAAGGTAAACGGGATGGCAAAGATGAGGGGAGATGCAGAAATCTACTTGCTAGACAGCGAGGGACGACAAGTGAAAAAGAGGCTGAAGCAAGCTCTCTACATCCCATCGTTTCCACAAAACATCTTTTCAGTCAAGTCAGCTACAGCTAACGGAGCCGAGATGCACTTCAAGGACGGTGATAACTGGCTGGTCCACAAGGATGGTACCAAGTTCAAAATGGATGTGTATGGTAGGCTGTATTATCTTAGCACTGTAGAAGATAAAAATGTTGATGATGTGTATGGTTGTCATGACATTCAAACGTGGCATAAGATACTTGGTCATTGTAATTTTGATGATGTTGCAAGATTAGAAAAGGTGGTAAAAGGGATGACGATAAAAGGGAAAAATGACAAGTCCAATCAGAACTGTGAAATATGTACACAGGGCAAATTTACACAAAGTAGAAACAGACAGGCAGATGCTAAAGCTACAACCGTACTAGAGCTAGTACACACAGACTTATGCGGCCCTATAGAACCAGCAGATAAAGATGGATATAGATATGCTATAGCATTTACAGATGATTACAGCGGGATGATTTTTCCGTATTTTATCAAAAAAAAGAGTGACACGACAAAAGCTACAGAAAAATTCATAGCAGACGTAGCCCCATATGAAAAGATAAAATGCATAAGATCGGATAACGGTACAGAATTTACCGGGCAGGAGTTCCAATCTCTGTTAAGAGGTAAAGGGATAAGGCACGAGACCAGTGCACCCTACTCACCTCACCAAAACGGAACTGCCGAAAGAGGTTGGAGAACCTTGTTTGAGATGTCACGATGCATGCTATTGGAGAGTAACCTCCCAAAGCAATTATGGACATATGCGGTACAGACAGCAGCTCAAATTCGAAATAGGTGTTACAGTAAGCGGCTAGAGCAGACACCTTACCGTGTTTTCACAGGAAAAACACCTAACCTATCTAACATGGAGATATTTGGCTCTGAATGCTACGTATATATGCAGGATAAGAAGAAGTTAGATTCTAGATGCAAAAAGGGGATCTTTGTAGGCTATGACAAATATAGCCCAGCATATAATGTGTATGATCCTGAGACAAGAAAAGTCCTAAATCATAGGCTGGTGAAATTCATCGTAAAAGGTAGTGCAGATAGCCAAACTCAGACAGGTTGTGACATGGGGGACAACATTGAGAGTTATGAGGTTACACCACCGAGGGTAGTCAACTGGGATCAGAGACAGCCTAAGGAGAGTAAAGAGTCAAATGTCGAGGAGACTGTTGAGGAAGGTCCGATCCAGACAGATAGTACTCGGAGTGAACAGGAAGAAAGAAGGTATCCTATGAGACAGAGAAAGGCTCCGGAATATCTTAAGGAGTACCAGTGTAAAGCTAACTGTAATAATGATGAAAGTGAAAATGTAGATTATTTCTATAGAGTGACTTATGATGTACCTAAAACATTTGGAGAGGCTATGGGCTCTAAGAAGTCAAAAATGTGGACTGATGCGATGAAGGAGGAAATTAACTCTTTAACAGAAAATGAGACTTTCACTCTAATGCCACTGCCAAAAGGCAAACAAGCAGTGGGAGGTCGCTGGGTATATACAGTGAAAGAGAGCCCAGATGGATCTGAGACTTGTAAAGCCAGATATGTTGCAAAAGGATATGGTCAAGTGGAAGGAATTGACTATAAAAAGACTTTTTCACCGACAGCCAACATGACCTCTATACGAGCATTAATGCAGGTGGCTGTACAGGAGGATCTTACCCTACACCAAATGGATGTAAAGACTGCTTACCTCCATGCACCAATAGACTGTGAGGTATATATGGAGCAACCTGAAGGTTTTGAGATCAAGTCAAAAACAGGAGAACACTTAGTGTGTAAACTCAATAAGTCATTGTATGGTTTAAAACAGTCTGGGCGTAACTGGAACATGTTACTGCATGATCACCTTACAAAGAGTGGTTTTGTACAAAATGATGCTGATCATTGTGTATACAGCAGAGAATCTGAGAATGAAAAAGTGATTTTGTTAGTGTGGGTAGATGACTTAATCATAACTGCGAGTAACAACACCTTACTCAGTGATGTCAAAGAGCTGTTGAAAAGAAGGTTTAAGATGAAAGATATGGGTCCACTTAAACACTTCCTGGGTATTGACTTTAAACAGAGTGAGGGAGAGATCAAAATGACTCAAGAGAGACACATAGAGAAGATGTTAGCAAAATTTGGAATGTCTGAATGCAAACCAAGATCCACCCCATGTGAGCAAAATTTAAATTTTGACAATGAGGGTGAAATTGTTGACTCAACAGGATATAGAGAGATAGTAGGTAGTTTGATATACATTATGACATGTACTCGACCTGACCTGAGCTGGGTTGTTGGTAAACTATCACAACACCTAGCAGAACCAAAGCAACAGCATTGGGCTACAGCAAAACACCTACTGAGGTACTTAAATGGTACTAAAGATCAAGAACTGAACTACCGAAAATGTGAGGAAAGCCTACAGCTTGAGGGGTACAGTGATGCTGATTGGGCAGCTGATAAAAATGATAGGAGGAGCAAACTGGATACTGTTTCAGCTTAACTGACAATGGTCCAGTCATATCGTGGAAGAGTAGAAAACAATCAACGGTAGCATTGTCCACCTGTGAAGCTGAGTATATGGCACTAGCAGCCACTACTCAGGAGAGTATGTATCTTGTACAACTACTTAAAGGGATTGATAGTAGTAATCAGCATGTACCAGTCAAGATATATGAGGACAACCAGGGGGCGATAGCTTTGTCTAAGAACCCAGTATGCAGGCAGAGAAGTAAACATGTAGATATAAAATATCACTTTGTACGATCTGCACACACAGAAGGGAAAATATCTATAGAATATTGCCCTACTGCAAATATGGTAGCTGATGTCTTAACCAAGCCAGTGACAAAGGCTAAGTTTGAGAACTTCAAGGGGTATTTATTTGGAGAATAATGTGAACTGACAGATGTTCATTTATTATTACTGCCAGTATGTAAAATGTTTTTTTTTATATACGTAATTGTTTTTCTTTTCTTGTTTGGTTTACCACTATAGAGAGCTATAAACATGTCTTTGAGTGGGAGTGTTGAGCATATTTGATAATATATGTGGCAAAGCCATGTTAATTTACCTGCGTAAAGATGTCATTACAACGTGCGTGCCTGCGTGCACTAAAGTGTTATTGTGAGCATGCGCAGTAATAAAGAACGGTCACAGTGTGTTAGAGTTCCTAGACCGAAAGAGACGTTGATGGTCCGTCTGATTATTTCTCCCGTGAATAAGTTGTCTAACTATCTTGGTGACTGAGATCACGCGAAAGACTGCTGCAGAAATGTCTAACGCTACAATTTTATTCCCCCCACCCCCCCTCTTCCCCCCCAAAAGTGGTCACAAATAAAGAAAACCACCGTTATCCCCCCCCCCCAGGAAGGGGGCCCCCGCCAAAAGAGGCAGGGTATATTTGGGGGGGGTTAGGTCTGTCCTTTCTATTGCCGCTAATATAAATCGGTTACATAGTGATCTGATACAGGGAATACAACAGCATCCACATGAGACCAAAATACCTACAAATACAGCTATCGATACCACAATCGACATTAATACTGATTTCCATTTGCCTAGTGCCTTGTCTAGCCAATCTCTAATAGGATTATTTACTCCTGAATGTTCCTTCATTTCGATAGACAAAGTTTTCAAACCTTCCAATGCCCTCGTCACTGATCCGTCTGGGGCAGTATTATTAGGAATGTAAGTACAGCAAAGATCACCAATCATAACACATACTCCTCCCTTTTCTGCCAACAACATGTCCAGAGCCATACGGTTCTGTATAGCCATAAGTGAAGTTGGTGCTAGCTGCTCCGCAAAACCATCTACTGCATCCCTTGTCATATTTGCTAACCTCATCACATTATAATGCACATAATTAATCCTATCTACATTCTTGTTTGGGGTGACTGGAAAAAGAGCAGCTATTATTGGTATATTCTCAAAACCTGCTGCCACTTGGTTCGCTAGTTTATATTCATCCGGTACACCTCGTGGAATTCCTATCGCATCGATATACGTCGGACTATTTAATGATAAATCTACACTTGAACCTATTGCTCTTTTTGTAATTATGTGTCCTACGTCTTCTAGTCAATGTTGCTGAATTCACAGTTTCCGTTCTGACTGCTCTATCTCCTATCAGGGTTATTGGGGCTCCCAATCTTACCAAAGCACACACTCCCTTTGCCTGCTCAGGTATCCTAGTAAACAATCTTCGATCTCCACAATAATAATACAAACCTGCCCTAGCCCACGTACCTATTTTAGTCCCATTATCTACTATTATCTGATCACACCACTCCTTGTTTATCTCCCCCAGGTTGCTGGTTGGTGATAGACGTTTAATATCATAGCAAGTATAATTTGCTTTCTTTGGTGTAAATGGACCTGCCCGTGAAAGATTTGTTATTGGTGGAAATATTGCTGCTAGTGTGGTACAATTTTTTGGACTGGCCATCCGTGTCAATGCCAACATACACTCATAGCCCCACGTATCGTTTTGGTACAACAGGGCTGGTTCAATATATAAATGGGGTCTTGCATTAGCACATTTAGTAATTATCCATTCCAGCCACAAATTATTTTCCCCATATCCTGTGGCTCTTTCTATCATATCTTCTGGTTTTAACATGGTGTAATCTATTTCTACTACCCCATTCTTTTGTCCTACCGATAATGGCTCAGCTACTGTCCCATTTCTTTCCTCCTCAGGTGAACTGTCCACAACAAATTTTATTACTGCTTTTCTATCTGTTCCTTGCATGTGCACCCCCATTATAAGGAAAAACTCCCCTGTATAATTGGCTGATCCCGTTCTGGTGGATATTGAAAGGGTGAGTGGATTTTGGCTTGCACTGTAATCTCTCTGCATTTTGAAATCAAATTTTGCTGAGGTACGGGTCCAAAGGCTTGGTTCTTTCGGGGTCCAACCACCGGTATATGCTATTACCTTATTCCATGACGGACACCATTCGCCCCTATGGGTTTGCCTAGACCGGTACGCCTTACAAACATTGTCCATATTCCCGTCCATACATACATATACATCGTACCCCCTCCATGAGCTATTTTTTCCCCCACAATATATGACAGTGCATAGGTCGAAAGTAGATGATGTGGTCTTACCCCAAACATAGTTAATTACTAGTTGTTTACATGGTAACCTCGTATCGGCTATGGCCCTTTCGTATCTCGGTTTCGATATGGTGTTGTTGCTTTCCTGACCCTCAGTTAGGCTAAAAAGTATTCCTACTACAACTCCTGTAATTATTAATAGGATCCCCAACAGCTTACAGTTTTCCCACAGCTTCATCTCGTTACCCTCTCTTGGACTTTAAAGGAACAATAAACACAATCTTGAAAATTTAAATGGTTAAACACACAGTACACTTAATGGGAATATGCGATTAAGGCAGTTAAAATCACACAAACTGTACCTAATTGTAAGGACTAAATGGTTATACGTTCATGAATATAACAATATAAAAATCACAATAGCAATATAAAAATATGAAAAATATGGAAAATACTGGATATGTAATATGAAAACTGTGAATATAAAAATATGAAAAATAGTAAATATGGAAAATATGGAAAATGTGAATATTAAAATTAAAGAATCACAATAACAACAATATATATTGATTATAAAGAATTAGAAAGAAAATTAAGATATAGAGATTACGATAAAAATTAATATGAAAATGTTGATAACCCTTGATTATAATGAGTATATGGTTATCACTATCTGAACTCCTGTGAACACCTATCTCAATATACTCTTGACTTTTTGAAAATCTAAATTGTCCAAACCACAGCCTTTTTTGCACTAGATTTTTAATGCCACTGTTGTTGATGCTTGTGTCCCACTTTCTGCTCCACTTTCTGCTCCAGAGATACCCTCCCCCTCTTGGACCTGAGCCCCCAGGTCCACAGCAGTCTCTGACAGCGACCTGTTTGGTGGATCACAGTTAACACAAGAAGACAAGTGATACCAGGTGTCGCCCTTGCCAGATAGACGGACACAATGTGATGTCCTTGCCGTCACTTTCAGAGGCTCCGTCAAGCGTGGCTCATTCCACTTCCTTCGAAACTTCTTCAGGCGCACCCACTGTGAACAGGGCTCGACAGGTTCTCCAGCAATGTCAGAGGGAGTCTGCTGAGAGAAATGTTGAATCATAGCAGTCAGTTTGTCAAAATATACACAATGTGAAAGTGGTACACAGGTGTCCGGCTTCAGCGGCGTCGACGGTCCTGGAAAAGATCTACCTGTAAGCAATTCAAAAGGTGTAAAGCCAGTGATTCTGTTAACAGAGGAAGGTACAGACAGTAGAGCCAACGGAAGAGCTGATAGCCATGATAATTTGGTCTGTGCACAGATTTTAGCCAATTTAAGTTTCAGTGTTAGGTTCATCCGTTCAACCTTACCTTGCGATTCAGGATGATAGACGGCTCCAAACGCATGCGTTAGACCCAGTGATTTCTCTACGATTTTTAAATGCTCATTTTTGAAATGCGATCCATTATCTGACCGGATACGCCGGGGAAAACCGTAATGCGGGATGTACAGATTAATGAGACACTTAATGACTGCAGTGCTGTCTTCTTTTCCACAAGGAAAAACCTCAGGCCAACCTGTGAATTGGTCAACTATGACCAACAAATACCGTTTCCCTTGCACCCTCTCTACCATGTCTGTAAAGTCAATCACGATTTCCTCTCATGGGCCTCGCAATGGCAAAAATGTGCCCTTCAACTGTTTTAAAGTTGGTTTGATGTTATATTTTTGACAAATGTTGCATGAAAGTACAAAGTTAGACACCATAGCCGTCAAAAAAGGATGCGACCAATATTGCAATGTTTTCATCATCTGTTTTGAACTCACGTGCGACATAGTGTGTGCTTGGTTCATGATAGACCGTGACAGGCTCACGGGCAATGCTCGTCTGCCATCTGGGGCCTGCCACAGACCATCTGGTGCACACAGGGCCCCATACTCTGTCCACGTTGACAGTTCTTCTGGTGTGCATTTGCCATGTTCGTCCACAAGTGTTTCTCTGCTGAAAGATGGTAACAGTTTCACATATGAACAGTCAGTCTGTACCATCAAGGTCACCTGATAGCCTGCAGCTGTTTTGGCATTTCCCCGTGCTACGGCACTGTCTGTTTTACAGTGGCCCTGACATTTTATGACAGCAACAGCTGCTGGGATTTTCAATGCGTCCAACAGTGCACGTGCTTCTGCGTCATGTGCTATAGGCCTACCAGACGTTGTGACGAATCCACTCCTTTGCCAAACTGCGAGTTCGACATGGACAGCACCAACTACATAAGCTGAGTCACTAGAAATGTTGACTTTACCAGAGCCTGCAAGTTTTAGTGCTTGTGTGACCGCAATTAGTTCTGCTCTCTGTGCTGACTGCTTGCCTTCTATTTTTGCTGCTTCCCTAGTGGTGTAACCTAAGTCTGTTTGCTGCACAACAGAGTATGCCGAGACCAAAGAGCCGTCATGAGCTCTAAAACAGCACCCATCCGTGAAAAGTGTAATCACGTCCGAGGCTTCAGGGATAGGGGTTGCAGTTAAGTCCTGGCGTACACGAGATGCCAGGTCAGTGATTGGTGCACAGTCATGTGGTTCCCCTTTGGTGAACAAATCTGCCATGTTAATGCCGTCGTGTTTATATGTTATGTTTGGCGCCGTTAGACATTTGGACAATTTTCTCTGCCTCAACGGTGAAAATGTAAATGATTCAGAGTTGACAAACGACATGACAGAGTGCGTGGTTAGGACCGTTAACTGATGACCCATCACAATGTGTGATGTCTTTTCAATGATCTTTGCCAATCCGGCAGCGAACCTGGCACAAGCCGGCTGGCGTTGTTCAATGGCGTCCATTAGGACACTGACATACATGAGCACACGTCTAGCACTAGACTGCTTCTGGAAAAGTACTCCATGTGCGCTATTCCCTGTTTCAGAAACGTCTAGGAAAAATGCCTTAATGTAATCAGGGCTATGCAGATATGCTGCATGTGACAGCTCCCCTTTCAATTTAATGAACGCGGTTTCTGCTTCAGGGGTCCATGTTAACTTTGCCTGCACATCCGTTGGACCTTGTGACCAGAGGTCATGCGGCTGGCTGTTAATTAACTGCTCAGCTCCAGGACCATCTGTTAGTTCGCGACCATGGCTTCTTGTAATTTCGAGATGAGTCAATTGGCCCCTGTCAGCCGTTTTTTGTGGTACCCAATATGAATCTGTCATACGCGAATGCAAAACCCCAACAATGCCAGAGGGGTCCCAATCGGAAGCGCAACCTCTTTGTCATAGCTCCTAACGCTCGAGCTTCATGGCCTGGATGCAGTGCCATAGAAATGTGAGGTTCAGCTGTGTCTGCCATTTCATACCATATCTGTTGTTCTGGTGTCAGTGTAACTGGAACTACTACACCCTCTTGTCCTACATATAGACCCTCCCCTGTGAGTGTCCACATTTGGCCCTCAATGTCATGGAACATTTCCTGGTATGTGACAGTGTCATTACGGTCATAAAATAGTGTACAATGCAGGGGGTCGATGGGAGGTAAATAGACAGCTAAGTCTTTGATCCAGGGCCACTGACTCTTATACAGTGCTCTGGCTCCCGATTGTGAATTATCTAGTTCCACCCAATATATGTCTGCCATCTCTTGCAAGGGTCCTCCCAGCAAAACCTGCTGGTGGCCCTCTCTACTGTGTGCCTGTGAACAGTCGACTTTAGCGCCGTCCGGGAACGTGACTGTGACACCCTCTGGTGAGCATAAAATATTTGCACCCAATTTAATCAACAAATCTCTGCCCAATAAGGGAACAGGTGCTTTTGTGGAGTACAGAAATGAGTGTGACAGGGACTGATTTGCCACTTTTGTGTCCTTCCACACATTTTCCATACAAATCTGAATCAATTTTTTTTCCCATTGCATAATTACAGGGGAATTCCCATAAATCACACACTTCCTCTCAAATTCAGACATTTTACACAACAATATTACAGTATACAATACACAATTAATGTACACAGTTTAATCGGCTTTTAGCGTGCCGCGGGACTTTTTTAATACCCACGGGCGTTTTAAAAGATATTTTCTATAACTTTTAGCGTGCCGTGGGACTGTTAATACCCACGGGCGTTTTAAAATATATTTTCTATAACTTTTAGCGTGCCGTGGGACTGTTAATACCCACGGGCGTTTTAAAATATATTTTCGATAACTTTTAGCGTGCCGTGGGACTGTTAATACCCACCGGCGTTTTAAAAGATATTTTCTATAACTTTTAGCGTGCCGTGGGACTGTTAATACCCAGGGGCGTTTTAAAAGTATTATTATAACTTTTAGCGTGCCGTGGGACTGTTAATACCCACGGGCGTTTTAAAAGATATACCAACAATAGTTTCTGATCAACAAATATCAATGATTTTTAATTTCTACTCAATGGTACGGATATACTTCAAACTCAACACATAAATTTGGAATATTCAATCTGCAGAAGTTTGTTTAAACAGGTCTCTGCTTACCTTATGTTATTCTGTCGACAGTGTGTTGAAGTTTAAAGTTGTCACGTCCCAGTTCTCGGTCAATCCCCGAGTTTTACAATTCTTCTAAATGCCCCTTTTCTCCAATCACGTCGGGGTCACCATCTGTTGAACAATTCTTCAATGTTCTGCGTGTTCAGAATTGGAGAGAGGCCAGTCAAAGTAAAATCTTGAAGTGTATTGATCAGAAGATTCAAAAATACAACAGCTGCTGGGTGAGTTGCCTCAGACTCAGTCTTTCAAGAGAACTGATATCTCACAAAGGACTCACCCCGAAGCACAATATTTCATCGTATTTATAATCCTTTTTGGTGTCCATTTTTAGCTCGAGAAGCTAATGTCCTTTTGTGGATTGTGAAATCCTGGGAACACGTCCAATCCGCTGCCTCTCCTTTGTTCCTCAGTTCGCGCTGCTTGTCCCGACTATTTGTGGAGATCCCATACCTCACCAAATTTCGATGAGCTATGCGTAATCTGATCTTTACACACACACACACATGGTACAGAAAGTTCACTCCAAATAAGTCCTTTGGTTAACTCACACACTTGTTATATTTTTAACATATTATGCACAGTTAATGATCAATAATGAAATCATAAAGCATTTTAAATGTAAAAGCACGTTTAAACCATAATAAAAATCACAATAAAAGTCCTTTAATACCAGGGGCCAGTACGGGGATCGAAACCTCGCCCTTGCCATTGTTAGCACCATGCTCCAACCAACTGAGCTAACCGGTCTGATTGAACACTCCCGCAGTCACGTTACGGGTCGCTGATTGCGCTCCTTTGAGTGTCGTACTGTCAAGTGGCAACACTTCAGGTGAGTTTGTTCAAATGGAAGTGCGCTCGCTTTGCATGCGACAGTTAGCGGCATCGACGTCCGCATTAATCGAGGCTTTATTCGCATTATTCGAGTCGAGGCTCACCGCTAACGAAAAATGTCTTCCCACTAGCTTTCTTGCAGTGTTATTTGCATTTTCAAATAAATGTGTGAACATGTGCTGTGGTGCGTTTCCTTGCGCTTTCACCGTAGTTTCATAAAAAGCGTTATCCCCTTATTGTTGGGCGATTGTCAAAATAATTCCTTTGCCCTGGGCATGAAAAATCTCTCTGCCCAAATGTGCTTTACTTATCATTTCTGTGTGTGTGTGTGTGTGTGTGTGTGTGTCGTGAAATCACATTAACGTTTCAGACATGGGCAATTTGTTGTGCTGTATATTTCGCTTGGGTGTATTGCCCTTTGGCTCATTTCGTACAATTGGCAGTTGTCACTATGAAAAGCAGCGAGTGCTACTGATACTTGACGTTAACTGAACCCTGGTTGAAAACCTGCCGATGTCTTAGTTTATCATCAGAAAAACCTTCCGTCTTCTATGTGTTTTATCGTTCCACAAGTCCAAAGCTACAAACTCTCGGAAGGGGTTCTGATTGGACTCCCTGTAAAAGAGAATGCTCCACTGAGAGGTCCCAACGAGACTTGATTTCTGATCGTTGGATTCAGAGTCCAATTGCTATAAAATGATTAAAAATGCTACTTTATCTCTCGCCTGCGAGTGTTTGTGGATAGAGGCGTCTAGTAAGCGAAAAAATGCAGAAGAATTTCAATCGTGCGCCAACAAGCTAGTAGAAAAGCTCAAACCATTGGGCAGAAGCAATTCCAGACAGATTGGATGCCCAGTTAAAGAGAATGCTGCGCTGAGAGGTCCCACCGAGATTTGAACTGGGATCGCTGGATTCAGAGTCCAGAGTGCTAAACATTACACCATGGAACACTGTGTCGAGTGGTTGTCGGCCAGCTAGGCGCACGAGAAAAGCTCCCCGAATCGGGGTGCACAAATTAGCTCTGCGGTAAAGTAATGCACAGACAAAAGCCTTGCCAAATCTCAGGATCGAATCAGGGACCTTTAGATCTTCAAGCGAAGGCTCTCCCAACTGAGCTATTTCGGCCACATCATCTATCTTGTGCAAGCCTTTCGGCGAACGACCCCAGCATCATTTTACCAATGAGAGATGGACGGGATGCCAGGGAAAAGTCAGTGGCCAGTAAGGGGATCGAACCCGCGACCTTGGCGTTATTAGCACCACGCACTAACCAACTGAGCTAAACGGAAGAGGTTTCTCAAAGGAAGAGCGCTCGTTTTGCATGCGAGAGGTAGCGCCATTGACGTCCGCATTATTTGAGGCTTTATTCGCTCACCGCTTTATATAGGCTCACCGCAAAGAAAAATGTCCTCCCACAAACTTTCTTGCAGTTTTTTTTGCATTTTCATTTAGACAGTGTGAACGTGTGCTGTGGTGTGTTTCCTTGCTCTTTCACCGTAGTTTCATGAATAGCGTTATCCCCTTATTGTTGGACGATTGTCAAAATAAGTCCTTTGCCCTGGGCATGAAAAATCTCGAAAAATTGTACCGTTAAGTGGCAACAGTTCCAGTTAGTTCATGCTAGTTGAAAGGCTCAAACCGTTGGGCAGAAGCAATTCCAGACATGGGCCCCTCGGAAGGGGTTCTGATTGGACGCCCTGTAAAAGAGAATGCTCCGCTGAGAGGTCCCACAGAGACTTGAATTCGGATCGCTGGATTCAGAGTCCAATTGCTATAAAAGGATTAAAAATGCTACTTTATCTCTCGCCTGCGAGTGTTTGTGGATAGAGGCGTCTAGTACGCGAAAAAATGCAGCAGAATTTCACTCATGCGCCAACATGCTAGTAGAAAGGCTCAAACCGTTGGGCAGAAGCAATTCCAGACATGGGGCCCATAGAAGAGAATGCTGTGCTGAGAGGTCCCAACGAGACTTGAATTCTGATCATTGGATTCAGAGTCCAATTGCTATAAAAGGATTAAAAATGCTACTTTATCTCTCGCCTGCGAGTGTTTGTGGATAGAGGCGTCTAGTAAGCGAAAAAATGCAGAAGAATTTCAATCGTGCACCAACATGCTAGTAGAAAGGCTCAAACCGTTGGGCAGAAGCAATTCCAGACATGGGCCCCTCGGAAGGGGTTCTGATTGGAAGCCCTATAAAAGAGAATGCTGTGCTGAGAGGTCCCACCGAGATTTGAACTCGGATCGCTGGATTCAGAGTCCAGAGTGCTAACCATTACACCATGGAACCCTGTGTCGAGTGGTTGTAGCCACGTCAGGCACACAAGAAAAGGCCACCCGGTACAGGGTGCACAAATAGCTCTGCGGTAAAGCCTTGCGGAAACTGACCCAGGGACCTTTAGTCTAACGCTCTCTCAACTGAGCTATTTCAGGCACATCATCTGTCTTGTGCAAGCCTTTCGGCGAACGACCCCAGCATCATTTTGCCAATGAGAGATGGACGGGATGCCAGGGAAAAGTCTGAGGCCAGTAAAGGGATCGAACCCGCGACCTTGGCGTTAGCACCAGGCTCTAACCAACTGAGCTAACCGGCCTATGGGCTCCTGCAATCACGTTCCGCGTCGCTGATTTTACTCCTTTGAGTGTCGTACCTTTAAGTGGCAAAAGTTCCGGTTAGTTCGTGCTAGTTGAAAGGCTCAAACCGTTGCGCAGAAGCAATTCCAGACATGGGCCGCTCGGAAGGGGTTCTGATTGGACGCCCTGTAAAAGAGAATGCTCCGCTGAGAGGTCCCACCGAGACTTGAATTCGGATCGCTGGATTCAAGTCAAGTCAAGTCAGCTTTATTTATATAGCACTTTTTACAATTTTCATTTTTAGGCAAGGCAAGGCAAGTTTATTTGTAGAGCACATTTCATACACAATGGCAATTCAAAGTGCTTTACATAGAAGAAATTAAAAATATCCATTTGATAAAACAGTTAAGAAATAAGAAAAATAAAAGTAACCAGTTAAGAATAAAAAATAAAATTACAAAGTTTAGAACAAAAAAGAAAAATTAAAATTAACCAGTTAAGAATAAAAATAAAATAAAATATAGTTTAGAATAGATAATAAATAAAATAAAGTACAGCACTGTGATGGAAATTTTCATGACGTGGGTTTCTTCATGCTAATCTCTGTAAAAATTTATTCAAGACTGTCTATCTTGCTGTTCTTAAATTCTTGAGAAATGTTTTGCTACGTGGCAGACCACTCAGCTCCTTTGCCCTTGAGCAAAGACCAAAAGGTTCTGGTAAAGATAAGGGATGGCAACACATTTGTGTTGCCAAAGATACGTTCTTGCTCAAGGGAGGGGAGAAGGGGTGTCATGGCTTGGATCATACAAAAGCCCCTGTAAATGAACAGGAAGGGGCCTTCACTCTGTATATATCTTTTGATGCAGACTGAATGTCAATAAAACTACTTTGCAAAGTAACTCATGCTCTCTGTGTGTTGCATTTGTCTAAAGTGTTTAAGAAACTCACCTTGATTAAGGAATAAGAAAATTCCACAACAATTTGGCGACGAGGTATGGGATCACAAGGCTGAGAAATGAGGAAAAGGTGGGGAACGGGAAGTTTACAAGGTGTACCCTATTTAATAGAAAAAGCTAACTTTCCAGAAAACGGTACATTTAGTACCACAAAATTAGGGAAAATAAGAGAACACATGGGGAAAAACGACATATTTACAATGTCTACAAAAGAAGGGGAAAAATATGACGAAGCGTGTAAATGTTTAGAATTATGGGAAAAGGAAGCAAATAGACGTTGACTATGTTTTTAAAGAAAAGGCTTTGGAAAAACTTCCACCGCCGTGTCATACACCCCCACTGCCGCATGCTCCATTGTACCCTGTTTTACCTGAGTATATTGATTTAACCCCTCTGTCTCCTTTACCCCCATCTATGACTTGTTACAAACACCAACCGGAGGATGATTGTGTCCCTCCTCACCGACATCTGAACCCGATCGAGGCAGCTCCAGTGCCCCCACCAGCACCAGTGCCGCACATGCCACAGCCCGTGGTAACCCCAAAACAGGATAAAGACCATCCAGCCCCTCCGGTCGCCAGAGTTCCCATGACGAGAGGAGCGGTAAAAAGACAGACGCAGACGGATACTTCACCCGCATGGCAGAATACGTCAAACGACCTTTATCGCAAAGAATCTTTTGATGAAGATGGACAGCAGTTCCCTATGGTCGAGGTGGCGGGTCCAGAGGGACCCGAACTGGTTTTTAGACCCTGGACCAAAGCCGAAATGAAAGAGGCAGCGGAACATCTAAGTTCAGCAGAGAAAGGGGGAGTTTTGATGGCTGACGAACTTTTGACATTTTGCAAGGAATTCTCCCCCTCAACGAGAATTAGAGAGACTGCTGAAAGTCAAACTAAAACCATCTGACTTAAGAAAGCTACAGGGTAAATGGCCTGTGGAGGATAAGAGAAGGGGACCTGTCGATTGGTCGCACGCAAGCAATGCTGAGTACAGGAGGATTCTGGAAGAATTCTTAGAAGGAATAAAATCTACTTTTCCCAAAGCTCTGAATCTGGATAAGATCGCTGCTTGTGTGCAAAAGACTGATGAAAGAGTCGAGGATTTCTTGGCCAGACTAGAGGAAGAAAATGGCCTGTTCCCAGGCACTGCAGTACCAGCGGCTGTACAGCAGGCTGTGGATGCAGTACCGGTTCCCTTGGCCGTTCAGGCAATTACTACTGTTTTGCCTGGTTGTTCTGTTGTAGATTTGGGATGCCTACAGGAAGCTGACCCAGTTATTGGGGAGATTTTGGGGTTCTGGAAAAAGCAAGACTTTCCCGACCCTCAAATAAGGCGGAAGCTCTCGAAGTCAGCATTAATTCTTTTACGGCAGTGGGATCGTTTAGTGGAACAACAGGGGGTCATATATCGCCGCATCCAGCGCCCCGACGGGGGTGATTGGATTAGATTAGATTCAACTTTATTGTCATTACACATATACAAGTACAGTGTAACGAAATGTAGTTTAGGTCTAACCAGAAGTGCAGTTAGCAAGTGCAGGATATACAGTTAAAATAAATACAGAGTACAATGAGAGAATATAATACAGTGGGCATGGATTATAAAAATATTTAGCAGTAGGTATGTTCTATGAAAATATGAAAGTAGGTATATACTATGAACAATATATACAGATGGCTATATACTATGAACATAAATGTACAGGATGGATGTGAATAGATAATAATTTAGACTAAGATAGTGTAAAATAGACATTGGCTATTAAAGTTGCAGTGCAATAGGTGAGTTAATGCAGTTGTTGAAGTTAATGCAGTTATTAAAGTTATGGTGCAGTATACGAGTTAATCCAGTCAATAGGTTGCAGTCCAGAAGATGAGTATATGCAGTTAATAGAGTTACCGTGAATTAGATTAGTTAATGCAGTTATTGAAGTTACAGTGCAATAGATGAGTAAATGCAGTTAATAGAGTTACCGTGCATTAGATTAGTTAATGCAGTTATTGAAGTTACAGTGCAATAGATGAGTAAATGCAGTTAATAGAGTTACAGTGCAGTAGATTAGTTAATGCAGTTATTGAAGTTACAGTGCAATAGATGAGTAGTTAATAGAATTACTGTGCAGTATATAGGTTAGTGCAGTTATGCAAGTGGTCCATTGGTGCAAATGAGCATTCAGTTAAATATTCCTGGTGTGCAAGTGAGCAGTATAGAGTGCAAATGATGCTGTGTGTGTGTAAACAGTCCGGTAGAGCAGATAACATGAAGTACTGGTGTGTACAGTTCAGTCATGCATGCAGCCCTGTAGTGCAATGTAAACAATGTAAACAATGTTGTAGCAGCATTGGAGTTAAGGGTATGAGAGGAAGAGGAATCAGTGGGGGGCAGAGTTCAATAATGAAATAGCTCTGGGAAAAAAGCTGTTTCTTAGTCTGCTGGTTCTTGTCCGGAGGCACCGGAAGCGCCTACCGGAAGGCAGGAGAGTAAACAGTCTATGAGTGGGGTGAGAGGAGTCCTTGAGAATGCTACGAGCTCGACGCAGACAGCGTTTCTTCTGGATGTCCTCAATGGCAGAAAGTGTAGTCCCTGTGATGCGCTGGGCTGTTTTCACCACCCGCTGCAGTGCCTTGTGCTCAGCAACAGAACAGTTCCCGTACCAGACTGTGACACAGTTGGTCAGGATGCTCTCTATCGTGCAGCGATAGAAGTTCACCAGGATAGTTGATGACAGTTGGTTCTTCTTCAGTGTCCTCGGAAAGAAGAGACGCTGGTGAGCCTTCTTGACCAGGCATGAGGTGTTGGTGGTCCAGGACAGGTCCTCCGAAATGTGAGTCCCCAGGAACTTAAAACTGGAAACACGTTCAACAGCCATCCTATTAATGTGGATGGGGTCGTGTGTGCCTCCTTTCGCCTTCCGGAAGTCTGTGATGATCTCCTTTGTCTTGGAGGTGTTAAGGAGCAGGTTGTTGTCTGAGCACCATGTGGCCAGGTGCCGGACCTCCTCCCTGTATGCAGTCTCATCGTTGTTGCTGATGAGACCAATCACTGTTGTGTCGTCTGCAAACTTGATGAAGGAGTTAGATCTGTTCAAAGGCCTGCAGTCGAGTGTGAAAAGGGAGTAGAGAAAGGGGCTCAGTACGCAGCCCTGTGGTACACCAGTGTTGATGGTGGTGGTGGTGGAGCAGATGGGGCCTAACCTCACAAGCTGAGGCCTGTTCGTCAGGAAGTCCATAATCCAGTTGCAGGTAGGGTTGGTAATGCCTAGGTTTCCAAGTTTGACTATTAGCTTGGAAGGGATGACAGTGTTGAAAGCAGAACTGAAGTCTACGAACAGCATATGGGCATAAGTGTCCTTATTGTCCAGATGTGTGAGCACGGAGTGCAGCGCCATGGACACTGCATCATCTGTGCTCCTATTGTTTCGATAGGCAAATTGGTATGGGTCCAGTGTGGGTGGTAGAGAGTCTTTTAGGTGTGCCAGGACCAGCCGCTCAAAGCACTTCATAACAATGGGTGTGAGTGCTACAGGGCGGTAGTCGTTCAGGCACGTCGGGTTGGAATTTTTTGGAATGGGCACAATGGAGGTGGATTTAAAACATGCTGGAACCACTGCTTGGGCGAGGGACAGGTTGAAGATGTCCGTGAAGACCCCAGCGAGCTGCTCTGAACATGCCCGGAGTACGCGACCAGGGATGCCATCTGGGCCAGCAGCCTTGCGCGCGTTGATCCGACTTAGTGCATCGTGAACATCAGTGGAGTTAAGTGTGATGATTGGGTGGTCAGCAGAGGCTGTGAGCTTGGTAGCTGTTTCCTTGTTGTCTCTCTCAAAGCGATCATAAAAGTCATTAAGCTCGTTCAGGAAGACGGCATCTGTGGCTATGGGGGTGGAGTGTTTGGGTTTGTAGTCACTGATGGCCTGGATGCCCTGCCACATGCGTCGAGGGTCAGAATTGGAAAAATGCTCCTCTAGCTTCAGCTTGTAGCAGTGTTTGGCCTTTTTGATGCCCCTCTTCAGATTTGCCCTAGAAGTACTATAGACCTGTGCATCATCCGATCGGAAGGCAGTGTTACGTGCTTTCAACAGGAGGCGCACTTCCTTGTTCATCCATGGCTTCTGATTAGGGTACGTGGTGATCTGCTTCAGGGTTGTGACACTGTCAATGGTGGAATGTATGTAGTCCAATACAGAGGAGGTGTAACTGTTGATGTCCGTGTGAGAGCCACTGGTGGCCTGAGAAGCAAACAGACTCCAGTCTGTGTGTAGAAACCTTTCCTGGAGTGTAAAGTCTGCCCCCGCAGGCCACACCTTGATGGTCTTTACTGATGGCTTCACACGATTAATTAGGTTAATGTGCTTGGGGGTGAGGAACAAAGAAAGGTGATCAGATTGACCCAGGTGGGGGAGGGGGGTCGCGGCGTAAGCTTCAGCCATGTTTGTGTAGACATGGTCCAAAGTTTTGTTTCCTCTTGTGTGGCAGGAAACATGCTGGTGAAATTTAGGGAGCACTGTCTTTAAGTTTGAGTGATTAAAATCTCCCGCAACAATAAATGCAGCCTCCGGGTGAGCAGTCTGTTGTTTACTGATGGCTGCATGAAGTTCTTTCATAGCAAGCTTGGCATCAGCATCCGGTGGAATATAAGCTGCCGTAATGGTAGAAGTGAATTCCCGTGGCAGATAAAACGGTCTACATTTAACCATGAGAAACTCAAGGTTAGCCGAGCAGTGTCTCCCGACAATAACAGAGTTCGTGCACCAAGCTTTGTTGATGTAAATGCACAATCCACCTCCTCTTGTCTTACCGGATTCCTTCTTTGACGGCACGCACGGTCTCCATGGGAAAAAACGACGCTTCCTTACAACCGGAATAAAAAAAGCGACCTAAGGATGACCCGTGAGACGCCAATAGTCTGAGAATAAAAGACTCCGTGGATCATAGACCGCGGAACTGGGGGGGCCTGGGGGGGCCACGGCCCGGGCAACTTTTGTACTCTGGAAAACTATCTTATATGAATAAAAGCCTAAGTTGTATCCGTGCTTTTACGAGCCAAACAATACTAGCCACCACACAGCTTCAATCACTCTCACCAACTGCTGCGATAAAAAAACTCACACTGACTCCTGCATTTTGATTTGAAATTAGTGTGCATTGTTTATCAACTACGACGTTACGTCGACGTAGTTACTAGGTCTGTCATGTGAGAGCATCGTCGCGAGCTAACAGCGGGCACCTGTTTAACCGCTGGCGGCATTACCAGGCTGCGACAATGAAGGGACAGAAGTCAATATCAGATTTTTAACAAATAAACTGGCAAAACAAAATGAGCAAACTACTCCAGCTTCCACTGTCGCCTCAACAACAGACCCGGAGCGTCCATGTCCACCACAGACTCAGACGAGCCCGCTAGCTGGTCTCCTCCGGCTTCAAGCCAAGCTACCGACAGCCACTGTACAAGTGAGTGCTGCGGGGGATCTCACAAAACCCTGCTGTTCTTATGAAGACCAAAAAGGTACAGGGGACTGGGTCTTCACAACAAGCAAGATCAGTTCAATATCAGTGGTTCAAAGATTTTAACTGGCTGACATTTTGTGACACGAGCGGAAAACTTTACTTGTTTTGTGGGTGTGAGTGTGTGTCTGTGCGGCTCTGCACATCAATCTGATAATAATGTCTTGACTTGTGATGATAATGACTATGATGTTGATTTAGATTCAAGGCAGCAAGATGAGTTGTGGTTGTGGACTGGATGTACTTTGTGTTTGCTATAGTTTCATCTGTGCGTTTATGTGTAAATAGGCTTGGCCTGTTGTGTGTGAATGTAAGTGGGATCAGAGGGGTTAATCTGAGGAAACATGTGTGCGTGTTCATCATGTGTGTACTGTAGATGTGACTGTGTGGTGTCGGAATAAAATAAAGTGCTCCGCAATGTAATTTAATATATCAGTAATATTGTCGGTTTCAATGCATTTGCGCCCCACCCCCTCCGCGTGACTTGAAATTATGGCCCCCCCTTGTTCAGATGCGTTGTCCTTTAAGACAAAACGGGATTCAATACTGTCCACTATACTAACGAGGGACACCCGTCGGCGGCCAAGCGTGAACGCAGCGACCCCCACGGATGGGTTTCGTGCGAACAAACAGCAGCTCGGGTGACGTGGTCTCGTCATACAACACGGTACATTTGGAATTCTAAGCATTCGTCACCCGTCAGTCTGCGTTGGTGATATAGTGGTGAGCATAGCTGCCTTCCAAGCAGTTAACCCGGGTTCGATTCCCGGCCAATGCATCAGGTTTAGCTAAACCTCGTCATCAGAGAAACAAGGAGCTATGCCCATGCACTTTCCCAGCGGTTACAATGTAACATGTCACATTGCAACTGAGGAATCATGGCGTGGCGTATCTCGAAGGGCAGCTTACGGAGTCTTTCATTATATCACACTAGAAGAACAAACGCCTTTGTTATATTGTTGGGGGCTCTGCATACAGCAGGGCTGCTTGAGTTTGTCCCAAAGCAGAAAGGGGTATTTGTCGTGGGCAAATGGCCACGAACAGGTTATGTTAAAAAAAAAAAAAACCTAACAAAAGCTCGTTCGAACGAAATCTGACTTCGAAGAATGAGCATTTTAGGCTCGAGCTGTTTGAAGGACTCGGCGTGGCAGTTAACGGTCCGTTAGACAGATCGGCATTCAAAGGAAACCTCCCCGTCGGGGAATCGAACCCCGGTCTTCCGCGTGACAGGCGGAGATACTGTCCACTATACTAACAAGGAACACCCGTCTTCTGCACAGCATGCACGCGGCCACCCGTTCGGAAGGGTTCATCCGCTCCTGTCTTGCCAGTCAGTGAAGGGACTCTGTTGCTCGATGCAGTGGTGTGGGCTTACAACACCGTGTTCAGTGCGTTTGGAAATTCAGCAAGCCGGCACCTATTCGTCTGCGTTGGTATAGGGATGACGATAGCTGAATTCCACCCAAGACTGAGTTCACCCTTAATTTTGGCAGCCTGGAGATAAGCGTGGTGCGCTGCATCCACACTGAATGGAGGGCGGCCTGGAACTCACCAGTCGCCTGACTGCTTGCTGTGAAACGGGGTGTATAATTACCTTGTTTAGCCGCAGTACTCGTGCTTGCTAAGGCAGCACGTATACTAAAATTGGAACGATACAGAGAAGATTAGCATGGCCCCTGCGCAAAGGATGGTGATGGATCTTCTCCTTGGCCCCCCTGTGCCCCATGGCGCCCATGGCGGGCCCCTGTGGCCCTGTGCCCCAGCTGGGTGGACCCCTGATCACAGCTGGGCCCTTCGTGGGGTTGTGGGTGCCCGTAATTCCTGGGAATAGGAAAATGCCAGAATATGGAACATATCCGTGGGCGGGACATCAAGGCCCTTTAGCTGCGCATGTTAAGTAGCCATGTGGATCCAGACCCGGGGTCACATGAGGCATGACCTATGCATATTAAGTAGCCATGTGCTTGTCGTCTTTACTGTTCTTTATGTGAAATCATGAAATGTTTTAATTAAAATCATTTTCTACCTATATATTTCTTTGTTTTATTTGTGTATCTTATTTTGCCATACATACAAGTGTCAACTTGATTCGTAGAATGTGAAACGGGCATACTTGTATGCAATCATCTTGAAATGATCAATGTAGTTTTATAAAAACACATTTATATGTACATATAAATGTTAACTGGAGAGGCACTTTATTCATTCATTTTGCCTAAATGCTTCATAACTGTTGTTAACCTTTATACAGCAGTTTAAATGGTTTTATATCATTCTTGTATGTAAATGATTCATGTAGTTTTTTAATATTTAGTAAAAAACATTTTAAAAGTACTTTCTTAATTAGTTTTGTAAATATAATTAATTAATAAATAAATGTGTAGTTATCAATTTTTTTTTAATAATAAAAACAAACCGTAAGTAGATTTATATAGACGTTTAAGTGGTTTTATATCATTTTTACATGTAAAATCATTAATACATTTTCTTAAAGTATAAAATTACCATTTAGGATTTTTTAAAGAATTTTTTTAAAGTGCTTGTGTTCATGAAGTCTTGGGTGATTGCACAATGCACATTAGACATAAACATTTAATAAGAGCAAAAATGTCCACATTAATGAGAAAGGGGCAAGCTTTAATCATATTAAATATATACATAAACAAGAATAAATAAAACTTATAACAATAGGAACATATTTGTATTGTACATATAATACAATCAATAAATCAGAGCTGTCCCCTTTTCATCTCCTCCGTCCACTGCTCGACTGTTTTTCCAGCAGTTTTAGCACAAAAGTGAACTCCCCGAAACTGACTGTGGCCAAACTCTTTTGTCTTCGGTTGGCCACACTTTTGACACACATATTTTTCTGTCTGCTGCCTCTTTTTGGGAGTTGCACCTTGTGCTGCAGCTGCTGCCTCTGCCGCCTTCCTCCGCCGCCAAGCAGTGGTTCTCGGCACTTTTGGACCAGCAGCAGCAGGTTCAGCCTGGACTGGAGGGGGCTGGCCTGGGACATGATGTGGTACAGCTGCCGCCGCTGCGCCCGCTGAAGGCTGCTGGACCCGAACACGCTGCACTGCCTGTCCAGAGGCATCTGCAGGGATGCCAAAGTCGAAGGCGGGGTGACCACGCCGGACCGGTTCGAGGCGCTTCATTAGCACTGGTAGGAGAGGTTCAGAGGCCACCAAAGGACTGGCAAAGGTCTTAATGCCCTGCTGCAAGACCTCACTCTCCTGCCTTTTCATCCTTGCATTGTGCCTACGTACAGAAAAAAAAAGAATACATTGGTATTAGTAATAGTGCAGAGAAGGGTGGTATATGACAACAACTGTATGTGAACAATTGATAACTGAACCTACCATTGTGAAAGAGTCTGCTGATTTAACTCAAACAGCTGCATCCTCGTTTCGGCCATGAGTCTGGGGCTGTCCAGGACTACATCCTTTATAATTCTGTAATCATGCAGTATGGCAGCCCACCTGTTCACCCTAGCACCAGCCACTGTCTGACCCGCAGGGTAGATTCGGCACAGAGCCAGACAGACTGCCTCGTCAATACGGCTGGCATTGGGCCACTGAGCAGGTCCACTGCCTACACCAAGGAAGCAGCTGTGAAATAAAAGACATTAATGTTAAAGTAAATTATGTCATGAATACATGACAAACAAGTGAATTAAATACAAATTCTACAAACTGACTGGCAAATGTGGACACATACCGCTTCAAACTGTCAGCTCCTGGTGTCACGTTCGTTTTTGAGTGACTGACTTTGAAGCGCCCCTTCACCAGCCTCTCACGGTGGCGAGCTTGGTAGATGAGAGCTCCCTTGTCATCCTCTGACAGTTTATGCCAGAGAGTTGCTATCTCATCTACCCTCTGCTGCGTAATGAACCCCTCATTTCTGAGGTCGACCAGACTGTTGGCTAACCTGACCACGTGGTCATAACCAGGTTTGCCATCGGGTCCAAGGGTCTCTATCTGTACATTAAAGGAAATTGTTACACAAGTGTTATCATGCTTTTTCTGTCATATCACTTTGAAACATCTAAAAGTGATGCAAGGAAGTAACTTCTACTTCCAAATAAAGGATCATCATCACAGTATAAATGCCTTTAGGGTAATTTAGTCACCTGGCCCTGAGAGGCTGGCTCATCTGTCATAGGCTCAGGCAAGGAAGACGCATGACTCGGCAGCCCCTGAAATTCAGATAATGAGGTTATTTCCACTTGGACCAAAATAAAGGATAATTATCACAACGTTAATGTCTATATGAGAGTTCAATTACCTGGATCTGAGTGGGCGGCTCATCTACCATGGGCTCGGCTGCCTGCTGCTGAACTTGTCCTGGGGGGTCTAGGCTGAGCTCCAGGATTTCGATTGGCTCACCATCCATGCAGAAATCGTCAAACCCCTCATCACTCTCCAGATCACTGGGAACATCTTGCTCCTGAATCCCATCTGGAATGTCAGGGTCATCACCGTATGGTTCCCGAAAAGTGTCATTGGTTTGGGAATATAGATATTCCACACCAATGAGTTCACCTGTAGACGTTCAAATTGTGATGAGCACATGGGTGAAATGCAGGTGTCACAGCAAGTGTGCACGACGAACATGTTACCCGTGTATGCGCCAGGGCTGGTGTAGTCCTCAGCCAAATGAATCCCCATAAACTGCTGGCTCAGGGTGTTGGCGTACTGCTGCAGCTGGCCACTGTAGCAGATATGGTTTTTGCTGCCACCTTCAACGGCAGCAACCGCACGAGCCTCGTTCCATTGTACGAGTCCTTCCAGCAAGTACATCTGGAAATGAAAATCGTTGGCGCTTGTGCCTATAAACGCAGGCAGAAACAAAGAAGAAACAAGTTATCACCATGGAACACACGTGAACAAACAACTTGTATTGTTTAGGAAAAATGCACACCTGGCACAAAACGGTTCAGGTGCAGGTGGAAGGACTCCAAGGATGTCAAACCACGTGCACAGCGATACTGGGGCAGAATGATCCCCCCTTTTGTCACCTCCCCTATCTTCATGTACAGCTGCACACCGGGTGGGTCCTGGATGCAGGTTAAATGCCGCTGCTGTGTCTGCCAGATCTCGATGATCCGGTCCTTGTATAACAACCTGACTCCCATCGTGTCCGTCGCCTCCATGAAGTCCTTTAGGAGCTGTTCAATCATCTCCTTTGTCTCGTGAGCCCCACGGGTGCGGCGGCGACAGTGCCTCGCCAATTCTTTGGCGGTGGGCTTGCAGTCACAGGCCTCCTTCAGCCTCTCAACATCCCCAGCGTCCCACTCGAAGATGCAGGCCGAGAGGCGTCCCATGAAGGGGCCATACAGCGGGTGGCTATCTGTGGTGACCCCGACTGCGATTCGCCGCATAAAATGCCACAAATCGAGCCTGACCACCAGCTGGTCCCACTCACTGAACATTGCTGCAGCCTTGCCTTTACCTCCTTCGGAGCAGCAGTCCCGGTCCACGTAAAGGACTTGCGGAGGAGCTTCTCCAGCACGCCGGTTGCGATCCACAAGTCCAGAACACATGGGCAGCAGGCCGTTTCCTTCCCTCTCTGTGAGGACACACATGAGGACTTGTCCGATTTCGTTCCCCACATCTGTCACCCAAGCTGCGGTGCCAGCAGCTTCACCAGCTAGCTTCTTGGTGATCTACACGATAAGAAGTATTACTATCATGCAATGAACACTTTTATTTTACAATTAAATTTGTAAAATAATTTATAAAATGTAATTGAACAATTTATTTTATTTCATTAGCACCTATCGTATTTACTATTGTTCTTGTATGACATAAGGCTTATTGCTCCCTGAAGTCTTTGTAAGTTGTAAGTCTTTGTATTTGCTAAATGACTAAATGTAAATGAAAAACAAACACTATATGTGACACTAAATCAGCTGTTACCTTTTTGGTGGAATCCATCTTTAAGATGGAGCCATAGACAGAGCTGACACGGGCCTTTAGTTCAGGAAGCCGTGTCAGTACGTCTTTAGCGTACACTGACAACAGCCAAGATGGACCAGGCACGGGCACCATCTGTGGCAGTGGGGCCACGAGACGTCTGGGATCAGTGTCCTGCCTCACAAACGTCTTCAGCACAGACAGGTACATTGCTGACTGGCCCAACCAATGCTCTCTGTGTCTGACGCACAGGTGCCTGTACAGAGCTGTGGCACTGTTCCCCAGCGTGCGCCCCTGCATCAATTTCACAACCTCCCTATCGCAGGACAACCTATACGTAGTAAAGTAGACCATAGCAAAATGTCAGTCCTTTACATGTGTGTTTGTTGTGTTATGTTAGGAGACTTAATAATAAGACTTAATTAATTATACCTGTAGGTTAGGACTGCAGGAAATTGAGCACGGTGGCTGGGATCCAACTGGTCCAGGATGTCTAGTGACCAGGCTGCCAGCTTCTTCTTGCAGGACCGGCATTCTAGGTACTCTGTCGCCATAAAGTACCACCCACTTAGGTCCAAGACTCTTCGGATGGTCTTGTACATGCCTGAAGCTGTAAGTTGGATCCCACTGCGACGGCAGTTGGGCTGGGAGCACAGCAGCTTGTATGCCCACATGCGGTAAGGAACCCAGAGGAACAGCCTGCTGTGAAAGAAGGCATCGGGTTTGGAAGGAGGCTGAGTATACAGAGGACGGGGTCCAGGGGGAGACCACCACAGACGCAGATTTTTGGTCAGTGCCAACCTCCCAGACTTATCTCTGCTAAAGAGAGCCTTGCTGACCCACAAGTGCTGCTCTTTTGGGAGTGTCTGCTTCCAGCCTTCAGGCAGCAGCAGCTGTGGGAGTAAGAGAGAAAAACAGTCTTACTTTCATGAGGGCTCCTTTTAAGTTACCGTTTAGACATCTGTCTTACTTCAGTGGGCGCTGGCTGCTGTTTCGACGCAGCTCTCTCTGAGGACGGCAGGGCTTCTGGCTGACTGGTTGACTGGCTTGCATCAGCTGCAAAGCATAACAGAAAAAGTGAGCGAGACCCACAGTAAAGGAAGCATTACATTTATTTGTGTTTGTATAATACTACTTATCACTGCTAGATGAGAATTATACAAATACTACTGACTACCGCCAGATGTTAGTACAAATGTTAAACATTAGTAACATGTTAATGATAACAATGAGTTAATAATTTGAAATGCACCAAATATGCAGATGAAGATGTGCGGAGAAAAAATTTGATTATGACAGACAATTGCGTGTGGCAGCACCGAGTGAAAAAGTTAGATGCCCAAAAAAATTTGAGCGGCGGCGGAAGTGTAAAGGGAATTGCCATGAAATTTAAAAAGCAAAAAAAAGCGAAGAGAGGTAAAAAAGCCAGGGTACGGGCTGGCATGATCAGAAGGTGTAATACACCTCATACCTTACTGTTTCCAAAACCATCATCTGAAAGCTGATAATACAGAATCACAAAACATGTTATACAATGCACAACAGTATTCTGAAAATAAAAACACACGATGGAAACACATTCATGAAAATGTCATTCTCACCCGTGACATCTACGTTCGCAGCTGCAACAAGCATATCAGCATCTGATGGTTCCTCTGCAGCAGATGAGCTGGAAGGGCCCATGTTAGTATACAGCATTAATAAGTACACGACATAAAAACAACATGAAATACATTAACAAATAAGAATTAAGCCCTGTGCCTGGAGGTGGTGTTTCCGGAACTTTTGGGCCCGTCTTCTCAGTATCACGTCTCTTAATGTATTTCTGCAGCGCCTCCATCTTTGTGCCAGGTCTGATGTCCTTCTTCTGCCTCAACCACCTGATGAAGCTGAAGCGAGAAGAAAAAATGACTAACTCGAGCCATACGCTACACATTCCAGCCAGCAGCTCCTATTATATTAAAGCCTTACCCCTTTCTCTCCTTATCCTTGGCATTATAGAGATCCTTAAATGTCAGCGTGGCAAAATTTCCAAACCCGACGAGGAGCTTGTCTTCCTGTGCCGGTGTCCCAGAGCCCTCTCGAACCTGCCGCTCTTCGATGGCTGCCCTGACGTCTGGAAACAGGCCCGCATACTGCAGCAAGGCATCTTTATTGACCATCACTGCAGTCATGAATGTGTCGCCACGCTCTCGCTCCTGCCGGTGAGAGGCCAGCACCATGGCTGCATATCCAGTGTCATTGGACAGCAACCATTTGAATGTTTTCCCCCGGTACTGGCCAAACTGCAGGGCGCTCTCACTAAGAACCAGCTGCCGATTTCCGGTGTCCCCTCCAGCTGCAGCCACACGAGCCGCGGCCTCCTCCTTGACCCTGTCAGCGGGCCATGACCGTCCTGGGGTGGGGTTTTTTCTGAAGGCAGCAGCCAGGGATGCTGCCTCAGGGGACGGCTTGAGAGTAACCTCACCAGTGGCCTCTCGACGAAGGGTGACATTTAAATCCATGTTCTGTAAGGTACAGAGAAAAACGTCTCGGTTACGTATGTAAGGGCCTCTGTTCCCTGATGGAGGGAACAAGACGTTGTGTCGAAGGTCCGGTTCTAATTCAGATGGGGTTCTAAGCCCTTGAGAACCAATCATCTCTGACTATTTTGAAAAGGCCAATGAAAGTCGCTTTGGCGAATGAAATTTGCATGCCGGGCTCCGCCCCCCGGATATCCGGGTATAAAGGGGAGCCGGCGTGCTCATTCATTCACCTTTTGTGCTGAGGAGCCTGAGAGCATCTCTTGACTGCTGCAGCGGACGGCTATTGTCGTGGCATGAAGGACACAATGTCTTGTTCCCTCCATCAGGGAACAGAGGTTACATACGTAACCGAGACGTTCCCTTTCTGTCGGTCTCTCGACGTTGTGTCGAAGCCGACAGATGGGGTTCCTATTGAAAACGCCACGGCACTAGCCGCGTCACAATCTCCAGCGAAGCGACGTTGACCGGCCTAGGCGAGTCAGACGTAAGCGCTCTCGCGAAATTGTAACCTTCCAGTGGGCAGGCAGGGGCTCCCAGAGCTTTTGGCAAAGATGAGTAGCCCCTGCCCTCGGCCACCACAGACGGAGGCCTTGTTCTCTAAACGAGAAGCCGTCCGGTATTGTAGCTACTGGGTAAGCGCTGTTCCCTCAATGTGGACGTGCGCTACGGAGACCACTTCCCACCATAGGGGGGAATACAGTGGAGACACCAACATGGTCTCACCAAATAGGGGAGAACTCATGGGAGGTATGTGCGGAATGCCGCAAGGTGGATGTCCACCTGGGGGAGGTCATGGGTTGCCACGCGGGGAACCATCTCATGACGACATCTCAGACGGAACCACCCTAGTGGAGGGTTACTACGTGTGGGGCACTAGGTCCGGTTAGAGCTATATGTAATAAATCAGCTTGATACCCGGCCATAGGCGGCAGGGCTGCTCCGTCGAGCCCGCCGCCCTGAGTGCTTATTGATGGATGGACGGACTGCCTATTCTTCACCCTTGGGGAAAGAAGGGAGGCAGCCCATAGCGCACTGATCCACCTAAGAAGGGGAATGTCGCTATGCGCAGGCGTACGCCCTACGACTGCTGGTCTCACCTGTTGGCAAGACTCGAGCTGCCGACTCCCCACGGAGGTTGCAAGCCTCTGCGAGGTATAGCGTAGCCCAACCCGCAACTCTACAGATGTCTGCCAGAGAGGCGCACTGAGCCGATGCCCACGAGGAGGCCACACCCCGAGCGGAGTGTACCGTCACTCAAATGGGCACGGGCTTGGATCGGCACGCCGTAGTGACGGCGTGTGCGATCCAGCGCGACAACTCTCCTCGGAGACAGCACTCCCGTTGCTGACCTCCACAACAGACAAGAGCTGCTCAGGGCCTTGAAGCCCTCCGTGTGGTTCGAGTAGAGGCGCAATGCGCTTACTGGACACCCCATGTACAGGTTGGGTCTTTCTCCCGGTGTGGGAGCGCCTGCAAGTTCACCACCTAGTTCCCAAAGGGGGGCGGCGGAACTTTGGGCACGTAAGTCGGCCGGGGTCTCAGGATCACGTGAGAGTCACCGGGCCTGAATTTTGGCAATCGGTGGACACGGAATGCTTGCAGGTGCCTCACCCTCTGGATGGACTCGAGCCCCAGCAGGAGAGCCAACCCCCCTCGCAGAACGAGGAAGGGGGCTCTCCGCAGGGCCCGAAAAAGGGGACCCAAAGGTCCACCTTAAGGTCCCAAGAGGGTACGGGGCGCGGACGAGGCCTCAGCCCCTCGCGCCCTAGAGGAACCTAATAATCAGGTCATGCCGCCCCAGAGGCTCACCAGCAACTGGTACGTGATAACCGCGACAGCGGGTACCCACGCTCCAATGTGGAAGGGGAGATTACTCCCCAGCCTCTCCTGCAATAGGACAGCACGTTCCTGAGCGAGCAATTCCGCGGGTCTTCTCCTCGAGAAGAGCACCAGGACGAGAAGGGGCGCCACTTAAAGGCATCCAGCCTTGTGGGCATGGCCCTTGCCTGAGTGACAGTCTCCACCACTGTGGGGGGTAGATCATCCAGGAACTCCTCGTCCCATCCAGGAGCCAGACCCAGAGGTCCGGCTCGAATGCCACAACGTGTCCATCCCCTGCGAGTAGGCCCTTCGCCAGGGGATTTGGCCAGGGGGAGTTGTCGTCAGGAGTATTAGCTCCGAGGACCAAGTGTAGTTGGGCCCGTAAGGCGCAACTAGCAGCACTTGATACTCCCTTCCCAGACCTTGCACAGGACCTGCGCAATGAAGCTCACTGGGGGGAAGCGTCGTTCCGCTTGTCCCGCGGCCAGCTGCGCGCTAGGGCCTCCGTGTCGAGGGGGGAGCCTCGACCAGGGAGTGCCCAGCGGAACTGGGTGGTGTTCAGGGAGGCAACAGGTCCACCTGTGCCCGCCCAAACCACACCCAAGCCGGCCGCAGTGGTGGAGTCGTCACTTCCCACGAGGTGTCAACTGACGAGAGAGCGCTTGGCTGTCTGGTTCAGGACACCCGGTGGGCGTGTGACCTGCAGGGGCCCCCCAACCCGAGGGGGACAGGCCACCCCCGAGGACACCATGCCCAGGAGCCTCTGAAACTGATTTCAGGGGACCGCTGGCTGCTGCCTGAAGTTCAAGCAGCTCAGCAATGACTGTGCGTGCTCGTGAGCAGCACCCTCATGAGACTGTGTTGAGTTCTCTACCAGGAAAAAGGGGAGCTCCGCGCCAGGGAGAGCTGCTCTCTTTTTCCCGGCTGACCCGTTACTGACATGCCAGCCCCTCGACAGTGCCGAGGGAAGCTGTACATGAGAGTATGCGGTCAGTTGTCATGAACCACTCCTGGCGTCTGACAGACACCAGGACGCGCTTCTGCGCCTCCTGAACGGCACCCTTGCAAGGTGCTGCTCAAGGTATGCAGCGACCCCTGGTTTTGGGGATGATGAAGTGCGGCTGTAGAAGCCACTGGACATCTCGGCCGCGGGGACGGTTCGATCGCCTTCGCCAGAGGGGTGGCAGCCCCGGCCTGGAGCACGGGAACATCCCTGCCTCTGCTGAGGTAAGAGGATGCCCGAAGTCCGGCGGAGGTCTGGCGAACTGGATCGAATGCCTAGACGGACCACACTCCCAGCCACCGTGATGGTTTGAAATGCTAACCAAGCACCCAGGGACCTCACAGGGGGGCTGCGATCTGCTTCATCAACCTGCAGGGGTTGGTTCAATGACTAGCAGTGCTGGTCCCCCCGGGGGGAACGGCTCCGCTAAATCACCTGCCAGGCGATGGCGCAGCTCGTAGCACCGTCAAGCGAGAGTGCTGAGGGCTGCTTTATATTCGTCATTGCGTGACGCCACGACGCAACGTCGAGTTGCCGAACACCATCTTTCAGAGGGTGAGAGCGGCTGCAAGTGGGACCCAGAGAGAGACCTCTCCTTGTGAGAAGGCGGGCACTAGGCCCCCGAAGGGGCCCAGAAGGTGTTTGGGACGCGGCAGGGACCGCCCCAGTCCGACCATCCAGCAACCAAGGCTGGGTCGGGCCCGATGGTTCAATCTCTCTAGGTGGTCCTTCTCTCGACGTCTTCCTCCGGGGGGCCACCTGCGGGGGCACCGGAACCGGAGTCGACGCTGGAGAAGGCCAGGGCTGCTGGGGGCAGACCACGTGTGGGACCTCGACGGCCGAAAGGCGGCCGGGTCACAGCAGGCCGGTCTGTTTCTACACTGTCAAAAGGCTGCTGGAGCAGTCCTTGACAGCGCCACCAATCAGCCGACCTTGCGAGAGGGGAGTCGGGAAAGTGGCCTTTCTCGACATCGCCCCCCTGCGCAAGATTGGGTCCGAGGCATCTTTCCGGGCCACTGATGTGGACATCGTCCGACCCAGCCTGCGCTGCCACCGCGGTCCCCGGAGGGCCAGTCAGCGGCGGCACTACTTGGGTCGGTCTTACCCCGTGGGGCTCTCTTTAGCGCCCTGGCCTGCAGGATGGCCATGGCGTAAGAGTGGAGGCAGCTTGGTCCAGGGCACTGCCAGCCTCAACACCGGTGATGTCGAGACCTTACATGCCCTGGACGGTGAGTCGAGGTCAAGCTCCCCAGGTGGCCGCCGTCTGCGGATACCCGCGACTGCATGCTCCACCCAGGGTGCATTGACATAGTCCCTAGCTGCCTCCCCGCCCCGAGGGAAGAGAGGGCGATAGAGTCAGCTAGACGGAAGCGCGCCGAAGGGGACGCTCCAGGTCTTACTGAACTCCTTATGCAGCACGGTAAAACTTGGCACTTGAGCCGGGCGACGGCTTGGAGTCGCGCCCGGGCCCAATGTGCGAAGTACCCAGCCGCGAGCACCAGGGCTGCGGCGCACCGCAACCCGACGCTTACGGCGGTCCGAGCGAGCATGGCTGACATCTTGACGTCTGCTCTCACCTGTGCTCGACCTCCCGAGGGAGGGAGCTTCAGGGAATCGCCAGAGTCTGATGCCAGCAGGTCGCGCTCCGATGTTGCAAGAGACACCTCATCTCCACGGCTCGTGTCCGAGCGCATGGCTGAGGAATAAGATGGCTTAGGACCATCCTTGGGGAACTGCTAAACAAGCGAGACGGGGCGCGAGCGGTCCGCGAGCCAGCCGGCTGACGGATTAACGCTCACGATAATCCCCACATCACCCTCGCTGCTCGCCGCCGCTGACGGCAGGGCCGTAGCCGCTGCGGTCACAGAACGGGAAGCAAACGAGGTGGTGGCTTGCTCTTGACAGAACATAGCCACCGTGACGCAACGTCTGAATAGCCATCCGCCCGCAGTGACGCAACGTCTGACTAGCCATCCGCGCGCAGTGACGCAACGTCTGAATAGCCATCCGCGCGCAGTGACGCAACGTCTGACTAGCCTTCCGCGCGCAGTGACGCAACGTCTGAATAGCCATCCGCGCGCAGTGCAGGCAGGACGAATCCACGAGGCTGCCACAGTGGTCGGACCCCCGAACACTTGCCGCAACCACCGTGTCCGTCCCCGTCCTCGAAGAGTGTACTGCACCCAAGAGATCAGCGGGCAATGCCACGCTGAGGAAATTGCTCTTTTAGAAAAATACCTCAGGAACTGCCAGGACGCCCAGGGGAATCTCCGCTGCACCGCGTCGTAGAAATCGCCAATTCGAAGAATGTCATCAGATGCGTAGGCTCCGAAGAACAAAAGGTGAATGAATGAGCACGCCGGCTCCCCTTTATACCCGGATATCCGGGGGCGGAGCCCGGCATGCAAATTTCATTCGCCAATTTCATTGGCCTTTTCATAATAGTCAGAGATGATTGGTTCTCAAGGGCGAACCCCATCTGTCGGCTTCGACACAACGTCGAGAGACCGACAGAAAGGGAACACAAGACACAGCACCGTTAAAATTCACATATACACCAGTCTGATCTAGCTAGCTATACATCAATACATGAAGCACTACACTGATAATAAATCTGAGTGATCAAAGGGTCAAAAAGGTCAGAGAGGCACCTGGGCAGGTGTGAACATGACCTTTCATGGCTGTCCCCCTCACAGTGCACTGCAGGGGGTCACTTTAACACCCTGCTGTGACCTGCACTCTTGCAACAGGTGACAAAGCACACTGACGTACAATAAACTTTACCTTGAACTTCGTGATAAAGTTTATATCACTGCTGTTCACATACAGTACACTTGACTACTTGGCACAAAGAGAAAAACTTACTGTAAGTGGTTTAAGGTCAACTGCGGTTATAATCACAACATTTGTCAAAAGCACGATAACTTGACATTATCATTAACACCACGTATGCTGGTCCATAAGCGAGCATCGAACTACTGCATTTACAAAAAACTCATTTATAGCAAGAAAAAGTGAAACTTTTACAGCGCCAAGGAAAACTTCCTTCACAGCATTACGTTACTTATTTAATTCACACGACATTTACATCGTAAAAACTCTTACAAAGCCGATTAAACCGACGCGCGTCGCTTACAGTACGTACAGTTACCAAAGTACACAGAAGTAAACATTAGTTCGCCATTACCTGATGCGTAGAAATAGTGAAGTTGAATGAAAAGCGATGATAAAAGCAAATGCCAATGATCAAACATGTGATGCTGTAACGACGAAGTGATGTACAGTAATGACGACACTCCCATCACCTTCGCGAAACTCACTCTCCGTGGACCCGCCCTGGCAACCAATCAGCGTGGGCGCAAAAAATTGAAACACCAAAACGGACAAATGGGAGGCTGCACATCGGCATCATCAGGACCATTGGTGGCGCACGCAAATTGGAACATACAGACGGCCAATCACGGACGAGGTGAAGCGCCAATCAGCGCGCGCGTAAATTGGAACATTTGGAACAGAATTGGAACAGAATTGGAACCGAACATCAGCTCGGCAGAGGCGCAAGGATGACACGCAAATCCGTGAAGCGCTCCATATTTATTTCCATTTACCTGCTTTGGATGGTAGTGTGTCAACATCTGCCCCAAAAACAGCAGTCCATGTGCTCCAGCCTTATGATCACGGAGGATTGCATTCAGCGTGTCCACACCTTGTAGCAACATTCAAACAAAGACATACATGTACTATTGCACGGCTCCGTTCACATCGTGTCTTTTCTCGAATGTGTCAAGATCCAGAGAGATTAAGAATCAGCCTCTGCTGGATTGCCTCTGCACATGGCTGTCTCCTGGCTGTTTTGAGGCTCTTGGCTTTCCTCTGCTTGTTGAGAGTTTTTTGTAAGCACGTGCTATAAAAAAGGTAGAGAGTCGTGTGCGATGCTCTTCAAATGCGTGGTTGTTACTTTGCTATCTCTGCGCTGGGATCCAGTTGAAGTTCACATCCGCTCGAGGTCGGTGGGAGAGAGCTGCGTTCTCCCATATGGTCTAGCGGTTAGGATTCCTGGTTTTCACCCAAGCGGCCTGGGTTCAACTCCCGGTATGGGAAATCACCATTTCCTAAGCTGTCTTTTCATTTGCAAATGTCTTAGCGTCCTCTGCATACCTTTTCTAAATAGAAAAAATATGAAACATCCAACAGCGTCACAAAATCACGGTGAACGACTAGCTAGTCTGCCATTCTCCCACGCGCAAAGAAGCGCTGAACCCGACGTGATTTGAACACGCAACCTTCTGATCTGGAGTCAGACGCGCTACCGTTGCGCCACAAGGCCTTTTCCAAGCAAAGGTTACCCTTTGCGGACATTTTTCAGCTGTGCTGTACGTGGTAACGGTAAGCACGAGGCGTCCCTGGGTGGGCTCGACCCACCACCTTACGGTTAACAGAAAAGCGCCACAAAGAGATGTCCCGTTTACGCCCAACGTGGGGCTCGAACCCACGACCCTGAGATTAAGATCTCATGCTCTACTGACTGAACTTTCGAGTATTTTTTGGTATCACATTTTTTAAAAATTGACACATCCGCTCGAGGTCGGTGGGAGAGAGCTGCGTTCTCCCATATGGTCTAGATTAGATTAGATGATTAGATTCAACTTTATTGTCATTACACATATACAAGTACAGTGTAACGAAATGTAGTTTAGGTCTAACCAGAAGTGCAGTTAGCAAGTGCAGGATATACAGTGAATAAATACAGAATACAATAGTGAGAATATAATACAGTGGGCATGGATTATAAAAATATTTTGCAGTAGGTGTGTTCTATGAAAATATGACAGAAGGTATATACTACGAACAATATATACAGATGACTATGTACTATGAACATTAATGTACAGGTGGATATGAACAGATAATAATTTAGACTAAAATAGTGCAAGTGACTTAGGTATGCATAGATTATTGACATTGGTTATTAAAGTTATTGCAGTGCAATAGGTGAGTTAATGCAGTTGAAGTTAATGCAGTTATTAAAGTTACGGTGCAGTATATGAGTTAATGCAGTTAATAAGGTTACAGAGCAGTAGATTAGTTAATGCAGTTACTGAAGTTACAGTGCAATTGATGAGTAGATGCAGTTAATAAGGTTACAGTGCAGTTGATTAGTTAATGCAGTTATTGAAGTTATAGTGCAATTGATGAGTAGATGCAGTTAATAGAGTTACCGTACAGTTGGTTAGTTAATGCAGTTATTGAAGTTACAGTGCAGTAGATGACTAGATGCAGTTAATAGAATTACAGTGCAGTAGATAGGTTAGTGCAGTTATGGAAGTGGTCCATTAGTGCAAATGAGCATTCAGTTAAATATTCCTGGTGTGCAAGTGAGCAGTATAGAGTGCAAATGATGCTGTGTGTGTGTGTAAACAGTCCGGTAGAGCAGATAACATGAAGTACTGGTGTGTACAGTTCAGTCATGCATGCAGCCCTGTAGTGCAATGTAAACAATGTTGTAGCAGCATTGGAGTTAAGGGCATGAGAGGTACTGGAATCAGTGAGGGGCAGAGTTCAATAATGAAACAGTTCTGGGAAAAAAGCTGTTTCTAAGTCTGCTGGTTCTTGTCCGGAGGCACCGGAAGCGCCTACCAGAAGGCAGGAGAGTAAACAGTCTATGAGCGGGGTGAGAGGAGTCCTTGAGAATGCTGCGAGCTCGACGCAGACAGCGTTTCTTCTGGGTGTCCTCAATGGCAGAAAGTGTAGTCCCTGTGATGCGCTGGGCTGTTTTCACCACCCGCTGCAATGCCTTGCGCTCAGCAACAGAACAGTTCCCGTACCAGACTGTGACACAGTTGGTCAGGATGCTCTCTATCGTGCAGCGATAGAAGTTCACCAGGATAGTTGAAGACAGTTGGTTCTTCTTCAGTGTCCTCAGAAAGAAGAGACGCTGGTGAGCCTTCTTGACCAGGCATGAGGTGTTGGTGGTCCAGGACAGGTCCTCCGAAATGTGAGTCCCCAGGAACTTAAAACTGGAAACACGTTCAACAGCCATTCCATTAATGTGGATGGGGTCGTGTGTGTCTCCTTTCGCCTTCCTGAAGTCCACGATGATCTCCTTTGTCTTGGAGGTGTTAAGGAGCAGGTTGTTGTCTGAGCACCATATGGCCAGGTGCCGGACCTCCTCCCTGTATGCAGTCTCATCGTTGTTGCTGATGAGACCAATCACTGTTGTATCGTCTGCAAACTTGATGAAGGAGTTAGATCCGTTCACAGGCCTGCAGTCGAGTGTGAAAAGGGAGTAGAGAAAGGGGCTCAGTACGCAGCCCTGTGGTACACCAGTGTTGAGGGTGGTGGTGGTGGAGCAGATGGGGCCTAACCTAACAAGCTGGGGCCTGTTCGTCAGGAAGTCCATAATCCAATTGCAGGTAGGGTTGTTGATGCCTAGGTTTCCAAGTTTGACGATTAGCTTGGAAGGGATGACGGTATTGAAAGCAGAACTGAAGTCTACGAACAGCATACGGGCATAAGTGTCCTTATTGTCCAGATGTGTGAGCACGGAGTGCAGCGCCATGGACACTGCATCATCTGTGCTCCTATTGTTTCGATAGGCAAATTGGTATGGGTCCAGTGTGGGTGGTAGAGAGTCCTTTAGGTGTGCCAGGACCAGCCGCTCAAAGCACTTCATAACAATTGGTGTGAGTGCTACCGGGCGGTAGTCGTTCAGGCACGTCGGGTTTGAATTTTTGGGGATGGGCACAATGGAGGTGGATTTAAAACATGCTGGAACCACTGCTTGGGTGAGGGACAGGTTGAAGATGTCCGTGAAGACCCCAGCGAGCTGCTCTGAACATGCCCGGAGTACGCGACCAGGGATGCCATCTGGGCCAGCAGCCTTGCGCGCGTTGATCCGACTTAGTGCATTGTGAACATCAGTGGAGTTAAGTTTGATGATTGGGTGGTCAGCAGAGGGTGTGAGCTTGGTAGCTGTTTCCTTGTTGTCTCTCTCAAAGCGAGCATAAAAGTCATTAAGCTCGTTCAGGAAGACGGCATCTGTGGCTATGGGGGTGGAGTGTTTGGGTTTGTAGTCACTGATGGCCTGGATGCCCTGCCACATGCGTCGAGGGTCAGAATTGGAAAAATGCTCCTCTAGCTTCAACTTGTAGCAGTGCTTGGCCTTTTTGATGCCCCTCTTCAGATTTGCCCTCGAAGTACTATAGGCCTGTGCATCTTCCGATCGGAAGGCAGTGTTACGTGCTTTCAACAGGAGGCGCACTTCCTTGTTCATCCATGGCTTCTGATTAGGGTACGTGGTGATCTGCTTCTGGGTTGTGACACTATCAATGGTGGAATTTATGTAGTCCAATACAGAAGAGGTGTAGCTGTTGATGTCCGTGTGAGAGCCACTGGTGGCCTGAGAAGCAAACAGACTCCAGTCTGTGTGTTGAAACCTTTCCTGGAGTGTAAAGTCTGCCCCCGCAGGCCACACCTTGATGGTCTTCACTGATGGCTTCACACGATTAATGAGGTTAATGTACTTGGGGGTGAGGAACAAAGAAAGGTGATCAGATTGACCCAGGTGGGGGAGGGGGGTCGCGGTGTAAGCTTTAGCCATGTTTGTGTAGACATGGTCCAAAGTTTTGTTTCCTCTTGTGTGGCAGGAAACATGCTGATGAAATTTAGGGAGCACTGTCTTTAAGTTTGAGTGATTAAAATCTCCCGCAACAATAAATGCAGCCTCCGGGTGAGCAGTCTGTTGTTTACTGATGGCTGCATGAAGTTCTTTCATAGCAAGCTTGGCATCAGCTTCCGGTGGAATATAAGATGCCGTTATAATGGTGGAAGTGAATTCCCGTGGCAGATAAAATGGTCTACATTTAACCATGAGAAACTCAAGGTTAGCCGAGCAGTGTCTCCCCACAATAACAGAGTTCGTGCACCAAGTTTTGTTGATGTAGATGCACAATCCACCTCCTCTTGTCTTACCGGATTCCTCTGCCGTTCTATCTGCCCGGTTTGTGTTGTAGCCCACTAACTCAATAGCGTTGTCCGGTATACCGCTGTGTAGCCATGTTTCTGTGAAGATTATGACATTGCAGTTCAAAAGCTAAAACTGGAGAGACGCTGAGCCTTGCGATGTACACGCGCTGCCATCTTGGTCCCATTACGGTCTAGCGGTTAGGATTCCTGGTTTTCACCCAGGCGGCCCAGGTTCAACTCCCGGTATGGGAAATCACCATTTCCTAAGCTGTCTTTTCATTTGCAATTGTCTTAGCGTCCTCTGCATACATTGTCTAAATAGAAAAAATATGAAACATCCAACAGCGTTAAAGTGGACAATCACGCGGGCACAAAAAGCACTTTCTGACTACGCAACAAAATCACGGTGATCGACTAGCTAGTCTGCCATTCTCCCACGCGCAAAGAAGCGCTGACCCCGACGTGATTTGAACACGCAACCTTCTGATCAGGAGTCAGACGCGCTACCGTTGCGCCACATGGCCTTTTCCAAGCAAAGTTTACCCTTTGCGGACATTTTTCAGCTGTGCTGTACGTGGTAACGGTAAACACGAGGCGTCCCTGGGTGGGCTCGACCCACCACCTTACGGTTAACAGAAAAGCGCCACAAAGAGATGTCCCGTTTACGCCCAACGTGGGGCTCGAACCCACTACCCTGAGATTAAGAGTCTCATGCTCTACCGACTGAGCTAGCCGGGCACACGAAACTGAATTGCTCGAACTTTCGAGTATTTTTTGGTATCACATTTTTTAAAAATCAAAAAAATGCAAGCATCCAACGAATAGCTTTTCAGGATTTTGGATGTGTGACAGAGCAAGGCTGAATGCTGGGCTCATTTAGAGTGTTGTGCATACATTCCTAAACCTCATCTAGTCCTCCTTGGGATTCTCACCAGATTAACACACTTGAACCTGTTGGTTAACAGAAATTCAATAGAGTTTACCCTGTTCAGCTTCAGCTAGGGTTGTCAGCGATTGAATATGTGTTCTTTAGTCCCTAGGCAGATCCAGATCCTAGTGCATGTGGTCGGCAGGATGATAACTTGAAGAACATCTCTTCGGAGTGCCGATTGCAGTTGTTTGGTGGTGGAATAGAACTTCATCTCTTTAGCCCCTACCAGAGGGAAAGATCAGGGATGAGCCTGCACCAAAGATTACCCCTTGAACATTGCGGTGCGACATTGGAAGCGCACTGCTTCGAGAGCTGGGGGGTGTAGCTCGAGTTTCACTTGACCTACGTGTAAATCGTCCACCTTTTCCTAAAGATTTCTGTAAAGTGAAGCTACCATGAGTTCAATGTACTATTGCACGGCTCCGTTCACATCGTGTCTTTTCTCGAATGTGTCAAGATCCAGAGAGATTAAGAATCAGCCTCTGCTGGATTGCCTCTGCACATGGCTGTCTCCTGGCTGTTTTGAGGCTCTTGGCTTTCCTCTGCTTGTTGAGAGTTTTTTGTAAGCACGTGCTATAAAAAAAGGTAGAGAGTCGTGTGCGATGCTCTTCAAATGCGTGGTTGTTACTTTGCTATCTCTGCGCTGGGATCCAGTTGAAGTTCACATCCGCTCGAGGTCGGTGGGAGAGAGCTGCGTTCTCCCATATGGTCTAGCGGTTAGGATTCCTGGTTTTCACCCAGGCGGCCCGGGTTCAACTCCCGGTATGGGAAATCACCATTTCCTAAGCTGTCTTTTCATTTGCAAATGTCTTAGCGTCCTCTGCATACATTGTCTAAATAGAAAAAATATGAAACATCCAACAGCGTTAAAGTGGACAATCACGCGGGCACCAAAAAAACCTTCTGACTACGCAACAAAATCACGGTGAACGACTAGCTAGTCTGCCATTCTCCCACGCGCAAAGAAGCGCTGACCCCGACGTGATTTGAACACGCAACCTTCTGATCAGGAGTCAGACGCGCTACCGTTGCGCCACAAGGCCTTTTCCAAGCAAAGGTTACCCTTTGCGGACATTTTTCAGCTGTGCTGTACGTGGTAACGGTAAGCACGAGGCGTCCCTGGGTGGGCTCGACCCACCACCTTACGGTTAACAGAAAAGCGCCACAAAGAGATGTCCCGTTTACGCCCAACGTGGGGCTCGAACCCACGACCCTGAGAGTCTCATGCTCTACTGACTGAACTTTCGAGTATTTTTTGGTATCACATTTTTTAAAAATCGACACATCCGCTCGAGGTCGGTGGGAGAGAGCTGCGTTCTCCCATATGGTCTAGATTAGATTAGATGATTAGATTCAACTTTATTGTCATTACACATATACAAGTACAGTGTAACGAAATGTAGTTTAGGTCTAACCAGAAGTGCAGTTAGCAAGTGCAGGATATACAGTGAATAAATACAGAATACAATAGTGAGAATATAATACGTGGGCATGGATTATAAAAATATTTTGCAGTAGGTGTGTTCTATGAAAATATGACAGAAGGTATATACTATGAACAATATATACAGATGACTATGTACTATGAACATTAATGTACAGGTGGATATGAACAGATAATAATTTAGACTAAAATAGTGCAAGTGACTTAGGTATGCATAGATTATTGACATTGGTTATTAAAGTTATTGCAGTGCAATAGGTGAGTTAATGCAGTTGAAGTTAATGCAGTTATTAAAGTTACGGTGCAGTATATGAGTTAATGCAGTTAATAAGGTTACAGAGCAGTAGATTAGTTAATGCAGTTACTGAAGTTACAGTGCAATTGATGAGTAGATGCAGTTAATAAGGTTACAGTGCAGTTGATTAGTTAATGCAGTTATTGAAGTTATAGTGCAATTGATGAGTAGATGCAGTTAATAGAGTTACCGTACAGTTGGTTAGTTAATGCAGTTATTGAAGTTACAGGGCAGTAGATGACTAGATGCAGTTAATAGAATTACAGTGCAGTAGATAGGTTAGTGCAGTTATGGAAGTGGTCCATTAGTGCAAATGAGCATTCAGTTAAATATTCCTGGTGTGCAAGTGAGCAGTATAGAGTGCAAATGATGCTGTGTGTGTGTGTAAACAGTCCGGTAGAGCAGATAACATGAAGTACTGGTGTGTACAGTTCAGTCATGCATGCAGCCCTGTAGTGCAATGTAAACAATGTTGTAGCAGCATTGGAGTTAAGGGCATGAGAGGTACTGGAATCAGTGAGGGGCAGAGTTCAATAATGAAACAGTTCTGGGAAAAAAGCTGTTTCTAAGTCTGCTGGTTCTTGTCCGGAGGCACCGGAAGCGCCTACCAGAAGGCAGGAGAGTAAACAGTCTATGAGCGGGGTGAGAGGAGTCCTTGAGAATGCTGCGAGCTCGACGCAGACAGCGTTTCTGCTGGGTGTCCTCAATGGCAGAAAGTGTAGTCCCTGTGATGCGCTGGGCTGTTTTCACCACCCGCTGCAATGCCTTGCGCTCAGCAACAGAACAGTTCCCGTACCAGACTGTGACACAGTTGGTCAGGATGCTCTCTATCGTGCAGCGATAGAAGTTCACCAGGATAGTTGAAGACAGTTGGTTCTTCTTCAGTGTCCTCAGAAAGAAGAGACGCTGGTGAGCCTTCTTGACCAGGCATGAGGTGTTGGTGGTCCAGGACAGGTCCTCCGAAATGTGAGTCCCCAGGAACTTAAAACTGGAAACACGTTCAACAGCCATTCCATTAATGTGGATGGGGTCGTGTGTGTCTCCTTTCGCCTTCCTGAAGTCCACGATGATCTCCTTTGTCTTGGAGGTGTTAAGGAGCAGGTTGTTGTCTGAGCACCATATGGCCAGGTGCCGGACCTCCTCCCTGTATGCAGTCTCATCGTTGTTGCTGATGAGACCAATCACTGTTGTATCGTCTGCAAACTTGATGAAGGAGTTAGATCCGTTCACAGGCCTGCAGTCGAGTGTGAAAAGGGAGTAGATAAAGGGGCTCAGTACGCAGCCCTGTGGTACACCAGTGTTGAGGGTGGTGGTGGTGGAGCAGATGGGGCCTAACCTAACAAGCTGGGGCCTGTTCGTCAGGAAGTCCATAATCCAATTGCAGCTAGGGTTGTTGATGCCTAGGTTTCCAAGTTTGACGATTAGCTTGGAAGGGATGACGGTATTGAAAGCAGAACTGAAGTCTACGAACAGCATACGGGCATAAGTGTCCTTATTGTCCAGATGTGTGAGCACGGAGTGCAGCGCCATGGACACTGCATCATCTGTGCTCCTATTGTTTCGATAGGCAAATTGGTATGGGTCCAGTGTGGGTGGTAGAGAGTCCTTTAGGTGTGCCAGGACCAGCCGCTCAAAGCACTTCATAACAATTGGTGTGAGTGCTACCGGGCGGTAGTCGTTCAGGCACGTCGGGTTTGAATTTTTGGGGATGGGCACAATGGAGGTGGATTTAAAACATGCTGGAACCACTGCTTGGGTGAGGGACAGGTTGAAGATGTCCGTGAAGACCCCAGCGAGCTGCTCTGAACATGCCCGGAGTACGCGACCAGGGATGCCATCTGGGCCAGCAGCCTTGCGCGCGTTGATCCGACTTAGTGCATTGTGAACATCAGTGGAGTTAAGTTTGATGATTGGGTGGTCAGCAGAGGGTGTGAGCTTGGTAGCTGTTTCCTTGTTGTCTCTCTCAAAGCGAGCATAAAAGTCATTAAGCTCGTTCAGGAAGACGGCATCTGTGGCTATGGGGGTGGAGTGGTTAGGTTTGTAATCACTGATGGCCTGGATGCCCTGCCACATGCGTCGAGAGTCAGAATTGGAAAAATGCTCCTCTAGCTTCAACTTGTAGCAGTGCTTGGCCTTTTTGATGCCCCTCTTCAGATTTGCCCTCGAAGTACTATAGGCCTGTGCATCTTCCGATCGGAAGGCAGTGTTACGTGCTTTCAACAGGAGGCGCACTTCCTTGTTCATCCATGGCTTCTGATTAGGGTACGTGGTGATCTGCTTCTGGGTTGTGACACTATCAATGGTGGAATTTATGTAGTCCAATACAGAAGAGGTGTAGCTGTTGATGTCCGTGTGAGAGCCACTGGTGGCCTGAGAAGCAAACAGACTCCAGTCTGTGTGTTGAAACCTTTTCTGGAGTGTAAAGTCTGCCCCCCGCAGGCCACACCTTGATGGTCTTCACTGATGGCTTCCCACGATTAATGAGGTTAATGTACTTGGGGGTGAGGAACAAAGAAAGGTGATCAGATTGACCCAGGTGGGGGAGGGGGGTCGCGGTGTAAGCTTTAGCCATGTTTGTGTAGACATGGTCCAAAGTTTTGTTTCCTCTTGTGTGGCAGGAAACATGCTGATGAAATTTAGGGAGCACTGTCTTTAAGTTTGAGTGATTAAAATCTCCCGCAACAATAAATGCAGCCTCCGGGTGAGCAGTCTGTTGTTTACTGATGGCTGCATGAAGTTCTTTCATAGCAAGCTTGGCATCAGCTTCCGGTGGAATATAAGATGCCGTTATAATGGTGGAAGTGGAATAAAATGGTCTACATTTAACCATGAGAAACTCAAGGTTAGCCGAGCAGTGTCTCCCCACAATAACAGAGTTCGTGCACCAAGTTTTGTTGATGTAGATGCACAATCCACCTCCTCTTGTCTTACCGGATTCCTCTGCCGTTCTATCTGCCCGGTTAGTGTTGTAGCCCGCTAACTCAATAGCGTTGTCCGGTATACCGCTGTGTAGCCATGTTTCTGTGAAGATTATGACATTGCAGTTCAAAAGCTAAAACTGGAGAGACGCTGAGCCTTGCGATGTACACGCGTTGCCATCTTGGTCCCATTACGGTCTAGCGGTTAGGATTCCTGGTTTTCACCCAGGCGGCCCGGGTTCAACTCCCGGTATGGGAAATCCCCATTTCCTAAGCTGTCTTTTCATTTGCAATTGTCTTAGCGTCCTCTGCATACATTGTCTAAATAGAAAAAATATGAAACATCCAACAGCGTTAAAGTGGACAATCACGCGGGCACAAAAAGCACTTTCTGACTACGCAACAAAATCACGGTGATCGACTAGCTAGTCTGCCATTCTCCCACGCGCAAAGAAGCGCTGACCCCGACGTGATTTGAACACGCAACCTTCTGATCAGGAGTCAGACGCGCTACCGTTGCGCCACATGGCCTTTTCCAAGCAAAGGTTTACCCTTTGCGGACATTTTTCAGCTGTGCTGTACGTGGTAACGGTAAGCACGAGGCGTCCCTGGGTGGGCTCGACCCACCACCTTACGGTTAACAGAAAAGCGCCACAAAGAGATGTCCCGTTTACGCCCAACGTGGGGCTCGAAACCACTACCCTGAGATTAAGAGTCTCATGCTCTACCGACTGAGCTAGCCGGGCACACGAAACTGAATTGCTCGAACTTTCTAGTATTTTTTGGTATCACATTTTTTAAAAATCAAAAAAATGCAAGCATCCAACGAATAGCTTTTCAGGATTTTGGATGTGTGACAGAGCAAGGCTGAATGCTGGGCTCATTTAGAGTGTTGTGCATACATTCCTAAACCTCATCTAGTCCTCCTTGGGATTCTCGCCAGATTAACACACTTGAACCTGTTGGTTAACAGAAATTCAATAGAGTTTACCCTGTTCAGCTTCAGCTAGGGTTGTCAGCGATTGAATATGTGTTCTTTAGTCCCTAGGCAGATCCAGATCCTAGTGCATGTGGTCGGCAGGATGATAACTTGAAGAACATCTCTTCGGAGTGCCGATTGCAGTTGTTTGGTGGTGGAATAGAACTTCATCTCTTTAGCCCCTACCAGAGGGAAAGATCAGGGATGAGCCTGCACCAAAGATTACCCCTTGAACATTGCGGTGCGACATTGGAAGCGCACTGCTTCGAGAGCTGGGGGTGTAGCTCGAGTTTCACTTGACCTACGTGTAAATCGTCCACCTTTTCCTAAAGATTTCTGTAAAGTGAAGCTACCATGAGTTCAATGTACTATTGCACGGCTCCGTTCACATCGTGTCTTTTCTCGAATGTGTCAAGATCCAGAGAGATTAAGAATCAGCCTCTGCTGGATTGCCTCTGCACATGGCTGTCTCCTGACTGTTTTGAGGCTCTTGGCTTTCCTCTGCTTGTTGAGAGTTTTTTGTAAGCACGTGCTATAAAAAAAGGTAGAGAGTCGTGTGCGATGCTCTTCAAATGCGTGGTTGTTACTTTGCTATCTCTGCGCTGGGATCCAGTTGAAGTTCACATCCGCTCGAGGTTCGGTGGGAGAGAGCTGCGTTCTCCCATATGGTCTAGCGGTTAGGATTCCTGTTTTTCACCCAGGCGGCCCGGGTTCAACTCCCGGTATGGGAAATCACCATTTCCTAAGCTGTCTTTTCATTTGCAAATGTCTTAGCGTCCTCTGCATACATTGTCTAAATAGAAAAAATATGAAACATCCAACAGCGTTAAAGTGGACAATCACGCGGGCACCAAAAAAACCTTCTGACTACGCAACAAAATCATGGTGAACGACTAGCTAGTCTGCCATTCTCCCACGCGCAAAGAAGCGCTGACCCCGACGTGATTTGAACACGCAACCTTCTGATCAGGAGTCAGACGCGCTACCGTTGCGCCACAAGGCCTTTTCCAAGCAAAGGTTACCCTTTGCGGACATTTTTCAGCTGTGCTGTACGTGGTAACGGTAAGCACGAGGCGTCCCTGGGTGGGCTCGACCCACCACCTTACGGTTAACAGAAAAGCGCCACAAAGAGATGTCCCGTTTACGCCCAACGTGGGGCTCGAACCCACGACCCTGAGAGTCTCATGCTCTACTGACTGAACTTTCGAGTATTTTTTGGTATCACATTTTTTAAAAATCGACACATCCGCTCGAGGTCGGTGGGAGAGAGCTGCGTTCTCCCATATGGTCTAGATTAGATTAGATGATTAGATTCAACTTTATTGTCATTACACATATACAAGTACAGTGTAACGAAATGTAGTTTAGGTCTAACCAGAAGTGCAGTTAGCAAGTGCAGGATATACAGTGAATAAATACAGAATACAATAGTGAGAATATAATACGTGGGCATGGATTATAAAAATATTTTGCAGTAGGTGTGTTCTATGAAAATATGACAGAAGGTATATACTATGAACAATATATACAGATGACTATGTACTATGAACATTAATGTACAGGTGGATATGAACAGATAATAATTTAGACTAAAATAGTGCAAGTGACTTAGGTATGCATAGATTATTGACATTGGTTATTAAAGTTATTGCAGTGCAATAGGTGAGTTAATGCAGTTGAAGTTAATGCAGTTATTAAAGTTACGGTGCAGTATATGAGTTAATGCAGTTAATAAGGTTACAGAGCAGTAGATTAGTTAATGCAGTTACTGAAGTTACAGTGCAATTGATGAGTAGATGCAGTTAATAAGGTTACAGTGCAGTTGATTAGTTAATGCAGTTATTGAAGTTATAGTGCAATTGATGAGTAGATGCAGTTAATAGAGTTACCGTACAGTTGGTTAGTTAATGCAGTTATTGAAGTTACAGGGCAGTAGATGACTAGATGCAGTTAATAGAATTACAGTGCAGTAGATAGGTTAGTGCAGTTATGGAAGTGGTCCATTAGTGCAAATGAGCATTCAGTTAAATATTCCTGGTGTGCAAGTGAGCAGTATAGAGTGCAAATGATGCTGTGTGTGTGTGTAAACAGTCCGGTAGAGCAGATAACATGAAGTACTGGTGTGTACAGTTCAGTCATGCATGCAGCCCTGTAGTGCAATGTAAACAATGTTGTAGCAGCATTGGAGTTAAGGGCATGAGAGGTACTGGAATCAGTGAGGGGCAGAGTTCAATAATGAAACAGTTCTGGGAAAAAAGCTGTTTCTAAGTCTGCTGGTTCTTGTCCGGAGGCACCGGAAGCGCCTACCAGAAGGCAGGAGAGTAAACAGTCTATGAGCGGGGTGAGAGGAGTCCTTGAGAATGCTGCGAGCTCGACGCAGACAGCGTTTCTGCTGGGTGTCCTCAATGGCAGAAAGTGTAGTCCCTGTGATGCGCTGGGCTGTTTTCACCACCCGCTGCAATGCCTTGCGCTCAGCAACAGAACAGTTCCCGTACCAGACTGTGACACAGTTGGTCAGGATGCTCTCTATCGTGCAGCGATAGAAGTTCACCAGGATAGTTGAAGACAGTTGGTTCTTCTTCAGTGTCCTCAGAAAGAAGAGACGCTGGTGAGCCTTCTTGACCAGGCATGAGGTGTTGGTGGTCCAGGACAGGTCCTCCGAAATGTGAGTCCCCAGGAACTTAAAACTGGAAACACGTTCAACAGCCATTCCATTAATGTGGATGGGGTCGTGTGTGTCTCCTTTCGCCTTCCTGAAGTCCACGATGATCTCCTTTGTCTTGGAGGTGTTAAGGAGCAGGTTGTTGTCTGAGCACCATATGGCCAGGTGCCGGACCTCCTCCCTGTATGCAGTCTCATCGTTGTTGCTGATGAGACCAATCACTGTTGTATCGTCTGCAAACTTGATGAAGGAGTTAGATCCGTTCACAGGCCTGCAGTCGAGTGTGAAAAGGGAGTAGATAAAGGGGCTCAGTACGCAGCCCTGTGGTACACCAGTGTTGAGGGTGGTGGTGGTGGAGCAGATGGGGCCTAACCTAACAAGCTGGGGCCTGTTCGTCAGGAAGTCCATAATCCAATTGCAGCTAGGGTTGTTGATGCCTAGGTTTCCAAGTTTGACGATTAGCTTGGAAGGGATGACGGTATTGAAAGCAGAACTGAAGTCTACGAACAGCATACGGGCATAAGTGTCCTTATTGTCCAGATGTGTGAGCACGGAGTGCAGCGCCATGGACACTGCATCATCTGTGCTCCTATTGTTTCGATAGGCAAATTGGTATGGGTCCAGTGTGGGTGGTAGAGAGTCCTTTAGGTGTGCCAGGACCAGCCGCTCAAAGCACTTCATAACAATTGGTGTGAGTGCTACCGGGCGGTAGTCGTTCAGGCACGTCGGGTTTGAATTTTTGGGGATGGGCACAATGGAGGTGGATTTAAAACATGCTGGAACCACTGCTTGGGTGAGGGACAGGTTGAAGATGTCCGTGAAGACCCCAGCGAGCTGCTCTGAACATGCCCGGAGTACGCGACCAGGGATGCCATCTGGGCCAGCAGCCTTGCGCGCGTTGATCCGACTTAGTGCATTGTGAACATCAGTGGAGTTAAGTTTGATGATTGGGTGGTCAGCAGAGGGTGTGAGCTTGGTAGCTGTTTCCTTGTTGTCTCTCTCAAAGCGAGCATAAAAGTCATTAAGCTCGTTCAGGAAGACGGCATCTGTGGCTATGGGGGTGGAGTGGTTAGGTTTGTAATCACTGATGGCCTGGATGCCCTGCCACATGCGTCGAGAGTCAGAATTGGAAAAATGCTCCTCTAGCTTCAACTTGTAGCAGTGCTTGGCCTTTTTGATGCCCCTCTTCAGATTTGCCCTCGAAGTACTATAGGCCTGTGCATCTTCCGATCGGAAGGCAGTGTTACGTGCTTTCAACAGGAGGCGCACTTCCTTGTTCATCCATGGCTTCTGATTAGGGTACGTGGTGATCTGCTTCTGGGTTGTGACACTATCAATGGTGGAATTTATGTAGTCCAATACAGAAGAGGTGTAGCTGTTGATGTCCGTGTGAGAGCCACTGGTGGCCTGAGAAGCAAACAGACTCCAGTCTGTGTGTTGAAACCTTTTCTGGAGTGTAAAGTCTGCCCCCGCAGGCCACACCTTGATGGTCTTCACTGATGGCTTCCCACGATTAATGAGGTTAATGTACTTGGGGGTGAGGAACAAAGAAAGGTGATCAGATTGACCCAGGTGGGGGAGGGGGTCGCGGTGTAAGCTTTAGCCATGTTTGTGTAGACATGGTCCAAAGTTTTGTTTCCTCTTGTGTGGCAGGAAACATGCTGATGAAATTTAGGGAGCACTGTCTTTAAGTTTGAGTGATTAAAATCTCCCGCAACAATAAATGCAGCCTCCGGGTGAGCAGTCTGTTGTTTACTGATGGCTGCATGAAGTTCTTTCATAGCAAGCTTGGCATCAGCTTCCGGTGGAATATAAGCTGCCGTTATAATGGTGGAAGTGAATTCCTGTGGCAGATAAAATGGTCTACATTTAACCATGAGAAACTCAAGGTTAGCCGAGCAGTGTCTCCCCACAATAACAGAGTTCGTGCACCAAGTTTTGTTGATGTAGATGCACAATCCACCTCCTCTTGTCTTACCGGATTCCTCTGCCGTTCTATCTGCCCGGTTAGTGTTGTAGCCCGCTAACTCAATAGCGTTGTCCGGTATACCGCTGTGTAGCCATGTTTCTGTGAAGATTATGACATTGCAGTTCAAAAGCTAAAACTGGAGAGACGCTGAGCCTTGCGATGTACACGCGTTGCCATCTTGGTCCCATTACGGTCTAGCGGTTAGGATTCCTGGTTTTCACCCAGGCGGCCCGGGTTCAACTCCCGGTATGGGAAATCCCCATTTCCTAAGCTGTCTTTTCATTTGCAATTGTCTTAGCGTCCTCTGCATACATTGTCTAAATAGAAAAAATATGAAACATCCAACAGCGTTAAAGTGGACAATCACGCGGGCACAAAAAGCACTTTCTGACTACGCAACAAAATCACGGTGATCGACTAGCTAGTCTGCCATTCTCCCACGCGCAAAGAAGCGCTGACCCCGACGTGATTTGAACACGCAACCTTCTGATCAGGAGTCAGACGCGCTACCGTTGCGCCACATGGCCTTTTCCAAGCAAAGGTTACCCTTTGCGGACATTTTTCAGCTGTGCTGTACGTGGTAACGGTAAGCACGAGGCGTCCCTGGGTGGGCTCGACCCACCACCTTACGGTTAACAGAAAAGCGCCACAAAGAGATGTCCCGTTTACGCCCAACGTGGGGCTCGAAACCACTACCCTGAGATTAAGAGTCTCATGCTCTACCAACTGAGCTAGCCGGGCACACGAAACTGAATTGCTCGAACTTTCTAGTATTTTTTGGTATCACATTTTTTAAAAATCGAAAAAAAATGAGAGCATCCAACGAATAGCTTTTCAGGATTTTGGATGTGTGACAGAGCAAGGCTGAATACTGGGCTCATTTAGAGTGTTGTGCATACATTCCTAAACCTCATCTAGTCCTCCTTGGGATTCTCACCAGATCAACACACTTGAACCTGTTGGTTAACAGAAATTCAATAGAGTTTACCCTGTTCAGCTTCAGCTAGAGTTGTCAGCGATTGAATATGTGTTCTTTAGTCCCTAGGCGGATCCAGATCCTAGTGCATGTGGTCGGCAGGCTGATAACTTGAAGAACATCTCTTCGGAGTGCCGATTGCAGTTGTTTGGTGGTGGAATAGAACTTCATCTCTTTAGCCCCTACCAGTGGGAAAGATCAGGGATGAGCCTGCACCAAAGATTACCCCTTGAACATTGCGGTGCGACATTGGAAGCGCACTGCTTCGAGAGCTGGGGGGTGTAGCTCGAGTTTCACTTGACCTACGAGTAAATCGTCCACCTTTTCCTAAAGATTTCTGTAAAGTGAAGCTACCATGAGTTCAATGTACTATTGCACGGCTCCGTTCACATCGTGTCTTTTCTCGAATGTGTCAAGATCCAGAGAGATTAAGGATCAGCCTCTGCGGAATTGCCTCTGCACATGGCTGTCTCCTGGCTGTTTTGATGCTCTTGGCTTTCCTCTGCTTGTTGAGAGTTTTTTGTAAGCACGTGCTATAAAAAAAGGTAGAGAGTCTTGTGCGATGCTCTTCAAATGCGTGGTTGTTACTTTGCTATCTCTGTGCTGGGATCCAGTTGAAATTCACATCCGCTCGAGGTTCGGTGGGAGAGAGCTGCGTTCTCCCATATGGTCTAGCGGTTAGGATTCCTGGTTTTCACCCAGGCGGCCCGGGTTCAACTCCCGGTATGGGAAACCACCATTTCCTAAGCTGTCTTTTCATTTGCAAATGTCTTAGCGTCCTCTGCATACATTGTCTAAATAGAAAAAATATGAAACATCCAACAGCGTTAAAGTGGACAATCACGCGGGCACAAAAAGCACCTTCTGACTATGCAACAAAATCACGGTGAACGACTAGCTAGTCTGCCATTCTCCCACGCGCAAAGAAGCGCTGACCACGACATGATTTGAACACCCAACCTTCTGATCTGGAGTCAGACGCGCTACCGTTGCGCCACGAGGCCTTATCCAAGCAAAGGTTACCCTTTGCAGACATTTTTCAGCTGTGCTGTACGTGGTAACGGTTAGCACGAGGCGTCCCTGGGTGGGCTCGACCCACCACCTTACGGTTAACAGAAAAGCGCCACAAAGAGATGTCCCGTTTACGCCCAACGTGGGGCTCGAACCCACGACCCTGAGATTAAGAGTCTCATGCTCTACCGACTGAGCTAGCCAGGCACGCACAACTGAATTGCTCGAACTTTCGAGTATTTTTTGGTATCACATTTTTAAAAAATCAAAAAAATGCAAGCATCCAACGAATAGCTTTTCAGGATTTTGGATGTGTGACAGAGCAAGGCTGAATGCTGGGCTCATTTAGAGTGTTGTGCATACATTCCTAAACCTCATCTAGTCCTCCTTGGGATTCTCACCAGATCAACACACTTGAACCTGTTGGTTAACAGAAATTCAATAGAGTTTACCCTGTTCAGCTTCAGCTAGAGTTGTCAGCGATTGAATATGTGTTCTTTAGTCCCTAGGCAGATCCAGATCCTAGTGCATGTGGTCGGCAGGATGATAACTTGAAGAACATCTCTTCGGAGTGCCGATTGCAGTTGTTTGGTGGTGGAATAGAACTTCATCTCTTTAGCCCCTACCAGAGGGAAAGATCAGGGATGAGCCTGCACCAAAGATTACCCCTTGAACATTGCGGTGCGACATTGGAAGCGCACTGCTTCGAGAGCTGGTGGGTGTAGCTCGAGTTTCACTTGACCTACGTGTAAATCGTCCACCTTTTCCTAAAGATTTCTGTAAAGTGAAGCTACCATGAGTTCAATGTACTACTGCACGGCTCCGTTCACATCGTGTCTTTTCTCGAATGTGTCAAGATCCAGAGAGATTAAGAATCAGCCTCTGCTGGATTGCCTCTGCACATGGCTGTCTCCTGGCTGTTTTGAGGCTCTTGGCTTTCCTCTGCTTGTTGAGAGTTTTTTGTAAGCACGTGCACAAATAGGTAGAGAGTCTTGTGCGATGCTCTTCAAATGTGTGGTTGTTACTTTGCTATCTCTGTGCTGGGATCCAGTTGAAGTTCACATCCGTTCGATGTCGGTGGAAGAGAGTTGCGTTCTCCCATATGGTCTAGCGGTTAGGATTCCTGATTTTCACCCAGGCGGCCCGAGTTCAACTCCCGGTATGGGAAACCACCATTTCCTAAGCTGTCTTTTCATTTGCAAATGTCTTAGCCTCCTCTGCATACATTGTCTAAATAGAAAAATATATGAAACATCCAATGGCGTTAAAGTGGACATTCACAAAAAGCACCTTCTGACTAAGCAACAAAATCACGGTGAACGACTAGCTAGTCTGCCATTCTCCCACGCGCAAAGAAGCGCTGACCCCGACGTGATTTGAACACGCAACCTTCTGATCTGGAGTCAGACGAGCTACCGTTGCGCCACAAGGCCTTTTCTGCTCGAGTATTTTTTGGTATCACATTTTTTTTAAATCTCCGCGAGGTCCTGGACAAAATGATGGAACCCAAGTGATGCAGTCCTTTACAGGATTACCAACAACTTCAAGGCACTGGAGCAACGCAGAGTGTCTCTGCAACTGCAGTCCTACGAAAGCACGGAGGATCACCAGTGACTCAAGCCATCCGTCCCACAGACCGCTCTGACTGAAGATGTTTCACATTTTGTTGTGGCACGCCTCGTTGGCACAGTTAGGCAGCGCGTCAATCTCATAATCTGGAGTGGCATAAACTAGCAGAGATTTCAGAGATTTCTGCTAGTTTATGCCACTCCAGGTTTATTTTTTTACAATATATGGTTATGGTTTTTGGTTTAAAACATGCTCGTGCAATATTTTAAAGTTTGGTGTCCTATGTACTTTGTGATGTCCCTTGTTGTGAAGCATACCTTGATGATCAAGTGTGTTACTCTGAAACTTGGAAGAAACACCTGAACACTGTGTTTGGGAGTCTTCAATCAGCAAACCTCACACTTAATCTTGCTAAATGTGAATTCGATTGTGCTACAGTCACTTATTTGGGTAAACATGTGGGTCAGGGGACCGTTCGTCGTCCTTTTGACGCCAAAGTAAAAGCCATCGATGCTTTCCCAGTTCCTGTAACAAAATGAGAACTTAGGCGATTTCATGGGATGGCTGTGTATTATAGAAGTTTTCGCAAGGACTTTTCAGATGTTGCAAAACCCCTAACAGATCTTCTGCGTGGCCCAGTGTCTTTTGAATGGAATTGGAGGTGTCGGTGGGTTTCGTGCGAACAAACAGCAGCTCGGGTGACGTGGTCTGGTCATACAACACGTTACATTTGGAATTCCAAGCATTCGTCACCCGTCAGTCTGCGTTGGTGGTATAGTGGTGAACATAGCTGCCTTCCAAGCAGTTGACCCGGTTTCGATTCCCGGCCAACGCATCAGGTTTAGCTAAACCTCGTCATCAGAGAAACAAGGAGCTATGCCCATGCACTTTCCCAGCGGTTACAATGTAACATGTCACATTGCAACTGAGGAATCATGGCGTGGCGTATCTCGAAGGGCAGCTTACAGAGTCTTTCGTTATATCACACTAGAAGAACAAACGCCTTTGTTATATTGTTGGGGGCTCTGCATACAGCAGGGCTGCTTGAGTTTGTCCCAAAGCAGAAAGGGGTATTTGTCGTGGGCAAATGGCCACGAACAGGTTATGTTAAAAAAAAGAAAAAACCTAACAAAAGCTCGTTCGAACGAAATCTGACTTCGAAGAATGAGCATTTTAGGCTCGAGCTGTTTGAAGGACTCGGCGTGGCAGTTAACGGTCCCGTTAGACAGATTGGCATTCAAAGGAAACCTCCCCGTCGGGGAATCGAACCCCGGTCTTACGCGTGACAGGCGGATATACTGTCCACTATACTAATGAGGAACACCCGTCTTCTGCACAGCATGCACGCGGCCACCCGTTCGGAAGGGTTCATCCGCTCCTGTCTTACCAGTCAGTGAAGGGACTCTGTTGCTCGATGCAGTGGTGTGGGCTTACAACACCGTGTTCAGTGCGTTTGGAAATTCAGCAAGCCGGCACCTACTCGTCTGCGTTGGTGTAGGGATGACGATAGCTGAATTTCACCCAAGACTGAGTTCACCCTTAATTTTGGCAGCCTGGAGATAAGCGTGGTGCGCTGCATCCACACTGAACCGCCCCTTTCTACAGGACAACACTGTTGTGAATGAGTGGTGAGTGTTTGGCCGCATTGTCGTTATATCTACCTTTAATATGAGTAACTGAGGTGATCGTATGTGTTGACACAGGATGGGTTTAACGGATTGATGTTCGGGCTGCTGTGCATTGCAGGGCTTCTAAACTGGTTGGTTTTGTGGTGATGCGGAAAAGCAGTTATTATTAAAGGAGCGACTGACTGTTTGCATTGTTTTAGTGGTACTCGTATGTGATTAGGACCTCCCGGGACGAGTGACGTTATTTAGGATGACTCTGTGACTTGTTCACGGTATGTATTAGGAATTATTTTAATTAAGTAGCCTACGGTTTCTCGTATTTAATTCTGTGTCATGTCTGGCAGGTCCAAGGGTTTCAGCACTTGGAGTTCTGTTGCGGGAGAAGTGAAAACCCGTTGAAATGATTATACTGCTGCTTTGCCCAGGCTTCATTTCGACGATTTGAATATGTTTATTTAAAAGGCGCTTGCTACGCATTTTATGCCTGTTTCGTTCCCTCGCTCGGGAAGTCTGCAGCCGAGAGCAAGTTTGCTGTTCTCAGCAGCGTGGCATATTGCCTGTTGTCATTTTCCCTTTTTTTTGTTTGATTATTGATTTGTGTATTTACTTTTTGGTTGTCTACATCTGTATTCTTTGGTTTATGTCTGCATGCCCTAGTTCCACTCCTTCCGCGGGTTTGCCAACGAAAGCGCGGATTACCCGAAGTTTGGTGATTTAAAAGGAGTGCGGAAATCTCATTGCTACAAATACACTTTTGTCTAAACTATCTTGTGGTTACTGGTTTGTGTCTTTTATTTCTTTGATTTCTTTCTGTAAGTTGAGTTGTATTTTGTTTATTATAAATTGAGTTAATCTGTATCGGTGTGGAAAGACGCTGGCCGGTGGTGAATGTTCCCTAATCACGTTGTGTGAAATATTGCCGTGGTCTACGAGAGGTGTGTATTGAGTGGGGTGTAAAGAACTAGCGGCCCCTGCTGGCATTCTCTCTCCAGCCCGATCTTATGTAATGTTTGTTTCATGTATCATTGTTTCGATCTTAGTCAGGTTTGCTTTTTAGACCTGGAGTAATTTATTTGTGTTTATTGTAATAAATGATTATATTTTTCTATTTAAATTCTCTCTATTCATTACTTGCTCACTCCACTACGATCACGAACCTGTGTGCTTATTGTTGTTTTCCCGGCATGTACCGGGTGGCGTAGTCGAGCAATTCTATACATAAATCTCTTGTTGTAGCATAGCGACACCCTTGCTAAATGCTCTCCTTGCCACATTTGGCGTAGTCGGCAGGGTCGTAGTATTTTGGAGTGAGCTTAGTTTTTTTTTGTTTTGGTTTTTGTTTTTGTTTTTTTCTTTTTTTCTTTATTAAGGGGCAAAGCAGCAGTTTGTGTCAGTTTGGATAAATCTCCCGGTTAGTGTCCCCCCCCTTCCTCGGTGAGTGGTTGTAGAAATGGAGGGTGAGTTACAAGAATTAAGGGATTTGGTGGCACAGCTGAAAGCTGATAATGAGAAATTACGCCAAGAGTTTACATCTGTACCGCCTACTGCAAGGGCGGATTCTAGAAGTATTGCAGAGGATTCTACGTCTTTACCCATAAGGGCAGGTACCACCCCGGCCGAACGGTTTGTGTTTATACCACGAGACAGGCGTTGTCCAAAATTTAATGGCTGGGCGGGTATCAGCATCGACGAGTGGGTTGAGGAAGTATTTAAAGAACATTCTGGACTTCAACCTGATTCAGACGGACCGGACATTGGTCCGTACGAAGGACATCTCAGATCCACTTTTCTGCGAAACCTAAGGGGAGAGCTGAGACGAGAAGTGGAAAAATCATGCATCGAGCCAGATCGCGCGAGAATGAGCGAGATCGTCCGTCACGCTGTGCACGCCGAAAGACAAACGGACAAGAAACAGTTTCAGAAGAAAAACACCCAAGATAAAGAACTCCACATGGCTCTAATGAATATCGGAGTAGAGCATGGAGGAAGAGGAAACGGGAGGAGAAGAGGTCAGTGGCGTGGACAAGGGAGAGGAGGTTTTAAACCCTCTAGTAATTATGATCCAGAGAAGTGTTTCAATTGTGGAAAAACAGGACATTGGCGCAGTGCCTGTCCTGAGCCTCCAGGAGCGCGGAGGTCAAGAGAAAAGGTAGATGGAAGTGAGGAGGTGAGGCATCATTCCGAGGGTGGTGAGTATGATTTCCATTAGCATATGCAATGAAGAAATGCTTTTTCCTACTGTATGCAATGAAGATCTGCTTAGCTCACATTCCATGATGAATGAAACCGCTTTCTGAACTTTGCTAAAATGCACAATGCTTGTGTGCAACAAACCGCTTGAATTTTTGATAGATTCAGGGGCAACGAATAGCCTACTGTGATTCACAAGAAGTGTTTAAATTTGCCAGAGTCTAAACTAGCTGTGTTTTCCCTAAATGCTAGTGGCTCTAATGTAAAAGAATTCATGTCTGAAAGGGTGCAATGTGAGTTGGGGAGTGTCAAATTTCAACACAGGTTTCTCATGTCTGACTGCTGCCCGATTCATTTGCTGGGCAGAGTCATAATGTGTATGATGACAGATTGAGCATGATACCAACACGACCCAAGTCCAGCGCTCGTACAGCTGTACGATGTAATATTGAATTACGTGAGTATGATGTAGAAAGTTTTGCCTCACAGAGCCTCATGACGTTGATTACAATGGTGTGGGGAGCTGTGGGTGTTTTGCTGACAAATATGCGCACGCCATAGAATGGGTTAAAAGGGATGACGTGCAATATTCAAATTTGTTGCACGCCCATTTCTAGAATCATGCCTGTCTGTCAGCAACAAGGGGACTTGAAGTGTTTTCACACACAAAAAAAAGATTAATGAAGAGTATTGACATACCAGAAAATTTGGGAAAGGTGCCCTTTCAACTGTTGATAACAGGAAAATATTATGTTGGGTTGATTAGGAACTGTGAGCCTGTTGTGATAACGCCCAAGGGTAATTTTCGTCCACGCAAACAGCAATTCCCCCTCAAAACAGAAGCCTCAAACCAGAAGCCCTCAATGAGATAAGGCCAATATTTAATGAGTTTAAAAAGATTAAAAATAAAAGCATAGTTGTGCCATGCCCAAATTCACCTGTGCGCACACCTTTGTTTCCAGTTAAAAAAAGATCAGAGAAAAGGGAGCACCCGTTGAATGGCGGTTCGTACAAGATTTGCAAGCAGTTAATGCCGCAGTACAGCCACGAGCACCAAACGTACCCAACCCGTATACCATTCTCAGCCAAATTCCGCCTGAGACGAAATGGTATACGGTGATTGATTTGTCAAACGCGTTTTTCAGTGTGCCAGTACACCCAGACTCACAATACTGGTTCGCCTTTTTATTTGATGGCAAGCCATATAGATTCACACGTCTATGCCAAGGGTACTGCGAATCACCGACCATTTACAACGAGGCACTGCGACAATCCCTGGAGCCATTCCATCTCCCGAAGGGGGTGGCATTGCTTCAGTATGTGGATGACATTCTTTTATGTGCACCCACCAAAGCGCAATGTGAAGAACACACTGTACGACTGTTAACTCATTTGGCACACGAAGGACACAAAGTGAATATCAATTCAATTCAATTCAATTCAATTCAATTCAATTCAATTTTATTTATATAGCGCTTTTCACAATTTGCATTGTTCCAAAGCAGCTTTACAGGGGAAAAACGAAAAACCCAAGAAAGGGTAAAACACACTACATGGTGTTTTATAAAAATCCAATTATTCTAGTAAATAATATCTATGTTAATCTGATTTCTTTAGCATATTTGCATTAATTGAATGCTTGGCTGAAAAGATGCGTTTTTACTCTAGATTTAAATTGGGCGAGTGTGTCTGATCCTCGAATAATATCAGGAAGGCTATTCCAGAGTTTAGGTGCTACGTATGAGAAAGCTCGACCCCCTTTGGAGGATTTAGTTATTCTGGGTATTATCAAAAGTCCCGCGTTTTGAGATCTTAGAGAGCGTGATGGGTTGTAGTGTGATAGAAGCTCTGTTAGGTAGGTAGGGGCTAAACCCTTTAAGGCTTTATAAGTGATTAAAAGAACTTTAAAGTCAATACGATACTTAATGGGTAGCCAGTGAAGGGTTGATAAAATTGGGGTTATGTGATCGTATTTTCTGGACCTGGTTAGGACTCTGGCAGCTGCATTCTGAACTAACTGTAGTTTGTTTATTGATGATGCAGGACAGCCACTGAGTAGCGCATTACAGTAGTCAAGTCTTGAGGTTATAAATGCATGAATAAGCTTCTCCGCGTCAGCAACACACAGAATATTTCGTAACTTGGCCACATTTCTTAGGTGGAAAAAAGCTGTTTTTGTGACATTTGAGATGTGATTTTGAAATGACAGGCTGCTGTCTAATATAACGCCTAGATCTTTTACTGTATTTGTTGGAGTAACAGTACATCCTTCAATTTGCAGTTTATAATCAGAAATATTTGGTTTGCGTGTCTTTGGTCCGATAAGTAATATTTCTGTTTTATTAGAATTTAAAAGAAGGAAATTACGGAAAAGTGAATATCTCCAAAGTCCAGCTGGCAAAACAATTTGTTCGGTTTTTGGGTCACGAAATTACTGACCGTGGCAGACAGCTGTCCGCAAAGCGCGTGTCTGCAATTTCAGACATCGCACGCCCAAAAACTAAGAAGCAACTAATGACATTTTTAGGGATGACCTCTTACTGTAGGAATTTCATTTTGAGGTACACAGAGATGGAAAAACATCTCACGGTATTGATTCACGGGAAGCCCATGACTGCAAATGCGCAGATTGAATGGACTGATGCACGTAGTAGCAGCGGCAGAGAAAGCAGTGCTGGCCTCTAGGGAGTTTGTTGGTTATTCTCCCCTTACTGTGTTTGTTCCCCATGCAGTGGCCATGATTCTGTTAGAACAACGAGTGTCACATTTATCTACAGCGAGGTGGCTGAGATATAATCTGACGTTGTTGGAATTGCCAAACATCACGGTAGGGAGATGTAACACACTAAACCCAGCCACGTTGCTGCCACTTACTGACAATGGTGACCCACACAACTGTGTTGCCACTTTAGAGCAAGTCTGCTCGCCACATGTTGATCTCAGAGACGAACCTCTGCTAAATGCAGACTTGACTTTCTATGTAGATGGCAGTGCACGAAAAGATGAGGCGGGAAAGAATCACGTGGGGTTTGCTGTTGTGTCTGAGTTTGAAACAGTACAGTCAGGCCCCCTGCCTGACCATTTCTCTGCTGAAACAGCAGAGCTCATTGCACTCAGACGCGCATACGAATTGGCAGAGGGTAAAAGTGTCAACATTCACACAGACAGTAGATGTGCATTTGGTGTAGCTCATGATTTTGGCACACTTTGGAAACACAGGAACTTTTTGAAAGCTGATGGTAAACAGAGTCTTAACTGTCAGGATTTGACCAGGATTGTTCCGGTTTTTGGCCACTAGAGGCCCCATTGTGCCTTTTGACCTTTTTGTTTCCAGTTATTAGTTGCACCTGTGCCTCGTTTCCTTTAATGTATTTAAACCCTTAGTTTTCCTCAGTTATTTGCTCTGTGTTTGAATGTTGGCACCCAGCCTCAGTGAAGCTGTGAATGTTTGTTGCGCCAGTTGGACTCTCTTGTGGTACTCTGTTTTTGTTCTCGTTTATATTTTTTTGTTATCTTTGGAGGCTTTATCTACTGTACCTACTACCTTGGGGATTTACATTTTGACTAGAAGGATTACTTTTTTCCCTTGGATTTACTTTGGACGTTGTGGATTTATAATTTAACCTGAAGAACTTTACTTTTATTTGATTAAATCTCCATCTCAAATATTGCTCTGTTTGCCTCATCTTTTGGGTTCTGAAGATTATCAGTGGCTCAGTTGGTTAAGTGACTGTTTCTCACACCGGAGACCCGAGTTCAAAACCGGGTCCTGACAGAAACACAGAGCCAATAACTGAGGAAAACTAAGGGTTTAAATACATTAAAGGAAACGAGGCACAGGTGCAACTAATAACTGGAAACAAAAAGGTCAAAAGGCACAATGGGGCCTCTAGTGGCCAAAAACCGGAACAATCCTGGCCAAATCCTGACACTTAACCACACACAGGTTGCTGATTTACTATCTGCAATTCTTCTCACATCAGTCATTGTTGTGTGTGACTATGCCACACACACTTTTGTATCTGAAACTATTTTTTGCAGGAAGCCGACAAGCTGACCTTGCAGCAAAGCAAGCAACATCAGAGCGACAGATTTTCTCATGAAATCACTAACAAAACTTTTTCTCTTGCAGAGATGCAAACATTTTGCAGAACCGGATAAGCGTGCATTTTGGAAGAAGTGCTCATGTAAATACACAGACAATGTGTATTTAACAGGCCTCACCTGTTTGCCAAAAAAAAAAAAAAATTCTCTGCTTTTGCGATTTTGACGCATGGCCTAGACCACGCGTCAAAAGGGGGGATGTTACAAGGCAATGTGTTTTTGTGTTTTTGCTCTCAAAATGCTTGTGCAGGTCAAAAGAGCAGTAGCAAATGGAGCTGACAAATCATTACACAGCTTCCAGGAAGTCGTGGAAAAGACACACCTCCCACAGCAAAAAGGTGTCCAAGGAGGGGCAACTCCATCCACAATGGCTCTTCGCAATGGTCGTGCTGACTGAAGCGACAGGAGGGGCACTATTGGTGCTCGCAAAGGGAATCAACAGTTCGAGTCGGGGACACATCCAACCCCGAGAAATTAGAGATTATAGAATTTTGTTTTTGTGCAACACTATATTCCAAGTTTGATAAAATGGTATGGGGAGGGACAGTGTGGGGAGGGACAGTGTGGGGAGGGACCCAATTCTGCTAGGTACTGGGGAACAAATATGTATTTGTGTAGAGGTACGTGTACCTCAGGTGATGTGATGGATAAGGCAACAAAATTTGAAAATGTGGGCCATTATGTCCCCTGGGACGGCCAAATAAAAAGGCAAAGGAGAAAGTTTTAGACTAGCTCTAACTTAGAAAATTTTTATTATGAGGGAACGGGAGCAATTTCACAATTGAGATTAAGAATATGGAAAGTGACGAAGGTTGAGCAGGCAGAAAAAGAGGCAGGAGAAGCAGAGCTAGAAGGTAGACGTGAGAATGGAAATATACCAATGCAAAGGCAATAAGGCATGTGCGTTGGCACTGATAGAAAAGAAAGAGGTTGGAGTGAATGACAGTTGTTGGTGGTGTATGCGACTCGAGCAGGCATGGAAAGTCAGTCCTCTGAGATTAGAGGACCGGAAAAGGCTGAAGGGTCACCCTGCAAAGTCACAACCCGGTTGACAGTTGCAAACAGCACCAACAAGGCCGAAGAAAAGACAGAGTGCAGAGAACCAGGTGGTAAGAAAAGTGCAGAATTGAACAGTTTGGAAGTAGGGAATTAGGATTGCAGGGTAGGTTAGTTTTAGATGTGATCACCGCAGAGAAAAGCGTTGTGTGTGTAAAAAGCTTGGGGTCAGTTGTTGTTTCTATATTCTGGATTATGCTGATAATGTCACAGACATTATAAAACACATGAAGAATGCAATCAGGAAGCTGGATGATATGACTGAACAGCCTAAAGTTGGGGAGTGGGGCTGATGCAGGTGGCATTACCCATTCTAGTGGTATTATTATTTCTTATAATTATGTTACCATGTTTAATTTACTGTTTTCAAAAGTGTTTAAATAAAATACTATTAGGGAGCATGGCTGCAATTGAACAAAGGTTCATGATGCAGACCATCGATCTCACGGAATGGGAATTTAGGGAGTACGATGACAATGGCCTATGAAATCTGTTGGAGAAAGGGCAGTGCTCATCTTACAGGTTGAGGCATCATGAGTTTGGTTATCATATATGATAAAAGATGGGAATGTGATGGAAATTTTCATGACGTGGGTTTCTTCATGCTAATCTCTGTAAAAATTGATTCAAGACTGTCTATCTTGTTGTTCTTAAATTCTTGAGAAATGTTTTGCTACGTGGCAGACCACTCAGCTCCTTTGCCCTTGAGCAAAGAAAAAAGGAAGGAAAAAAATTTATGTATACAAAAAGACATTTTCTCCCCCAGGGGAGGAGAAGGGGGAGCCAGGGGTAGAAAAAAAAAAAACCCCCCAAAAAAAAAAAGAAGGGGGCCCCCCCCCCCCAAATTTTTTTTAAAAAAAAGAAAAAACAAAAAAAACACCTCCCAAAAAAACCCATGCCCCCTGTGTGTTGCATTTGTCTAAAGTGTTTAAGAAACCCACCTTGATTAAGGAATAAGAAAATTCCACAACAGCACAAACTGTCAGACGGTCAGAGGCACAGTGGCACATTAATTAAATGCAAAGTTAAACAGATGTGTTTTGAGTCTGGATTGGAATGTGGCTACTGTGGGAGCACATCTGATCTCTTCTGGAAGCTGGTTCCAGCTGCGGCTCGCATAATAGCTAAATGCAGACTCTCCTTGCTTGGAGAGAACCCTTGGTATTTCCAGCTGATGCGATCCTAATGACCTGAGTGTTCTTTTGGGTCTGTATTCAATGAGCATATCTGCAATGTATTGAGGTCCTAGGCCATTGAACGATTTATATACCAGTAATAAAACTTTAAAATCTATCCTATATGTAACTGGTAGCCAGTGTAAAGACCTGAGGACTGGTGTGATATGATCATATTTTCTGGTTCTGCTCAGAATCCTTGCCGCAGCGTTCTGTATGAGCTGCATCTGTCTTATGGTCTTTTTGGGGAGGCCAGTAAGGAGTCCATTACAATAATCCACCCTGCTGGTGATGAAAGCATGCACTAGTTTCTCTAAGTCTTGACTGGAAACAAAGCATCTAATTCTTGCAATATTTTTCAGATGATAGTATGCTGATTTAGTTATTGCTTTGACATGACTACTGAAGCTAAGGTCTGACTCTAGAGACACACCGAGATTCCTGACTTGATTTTTTGTTGTTTGACCTTTAGAGTGAAGGTATGCGTTCACCTTGAGAACTTCATCTTTATTTCCAAACGCAATGACTTCAGTTTTGTCTTTGTTTAACTGAAGAAAGTTTTGGCACATCCAACTATTTATTTCATCAATGCATTTGAGCAGGGAGTCAATGGGGCTGTAATCGTTAGGCGATAGGGCTAAGTATATCTGTGTGTCGTCTGCATAGCTGTGGTAAGCAATTTGGTTATTTCTCATTATTTGGCTCATTGGGAGCATGTACAGGTTGAATAGGAGAGGCGCAAGAATTGAGCCTTGGGGGACTCCGCATGTTATGGATGTCCACTCAGACTTATGGTCACCTATACTCACATAATAACCTCTTGCTTCTAGGTATGACCTGAACCATTTTAGGACTATCCCAGAAAGCCCCACCCAGTTTTCCAGCCTGTCTATAACTATGTTGTGATCGACCGTGTCAAATGCAGCACTGAGGTCGAGTAGGACCAGCACGGATAATTTGCCTGAATCAGTACTTAAGCGAATGTCGTTTACTATCTTAATGAGCGCTGTCTCTGTGCTGTGATGCGGGCGGAACCCAGATTGAAAATTGTCAAAGTATCCGTTTGAGCTGAAGAATTTGTTCAGCTGGTTGAAGACAACTTTTTCAATTATCTTACCTATGAAGGGAAGATTTGAGATCGGTCTGTTGTGGAATTTTCTTATTCCTTAATCAAGGTGAGTCAATTTTGACAAACGCAATATACAGAGATATCAGGTACTTTGCAAAGTATTTTATTGTCATTTAATCTGCATCATAAGCAATGAGCATGGTGCAGAGCAAAGGAACTCTTTCCTTCTGCACCCAGAGTTTATATATTAAAACGTAAAAACCCCTCCCTTTGCCCCCTAGCCAGAATCCCGAGCTGGTTTACGAGAAGTGATGCCCGTTATTCCAAACAGAACAATTTGGCCTCTGCTCGAGGGCAAAGGCAGAGTGGTATGACGCGTATAGAGAAAAACATGATAACATAGAAAAGAAAACATAGATAAAAACTTCATAAACATATAGATAGACACATCACGAAGCTAGATAGAAAATTTCCATTACAGGTCTATAGTTGTTTAATATGGTCTTATCCAGATTGCTCTTTTTCAGGAGGGGTTTGACAACAGCAGTTTTCAGGGAGTTTGGGAAACTTCCAGAGAGAAGTGAGGCATTTACCACATCTAGGAGATCTGATTCTAAACAGTTTAACACACTTTTGAAAAAAGCGCTACTCAAGGATGTGCTGATCACCTTTCTAATATTATTGGTTTTATCAGAGAAGAAAGATGCAAACTCACTGCACTTGCTGTCTGAGAGCATTTCACTGGGAATCTGGCTTGGGGGGTTTGTCAGTCTGTCTACAGTAGCAAAAAGAGTCCGGGTGTTGTTTAAGTTGCTGTTTATAATATTTGAGAAGAAAGTCTGCCTAGCTTTGCCTAGTTCCATATTGAAAGCATGGATGGTGTCTTTGTAGATGTTATAATGGACTACAAGTTTTGTCTTCCGCCACAAGCGCTCTGCTTTTCTGCATTGTCTTTTCATATTTTGCACCGCTGTTGAGTTTCTCCAAGGTGCTTTTTGTCTACCACTCTTCCTGACTTTCACAGGGGCAATATCATCAATTACACTTTTAACCTTCGAGTTAAAAGAATCAAGGAGAGAATCAACAGAGTCAGCAGATATGCTTGGTGTTAAAGATATGGCCTTCATAAATAGTACACTAGTGTTCTCATTTAAGCATCTCTTCTTGACAGACACAGATCTAACTTCAATGGCAGGAGAGATCAATATATCCAAGAAAATACAGAAATGATCAGATAGTGCTACATCCTTAATAACAATAGATGAAATGTTTAGACCCTTACTGATAAGTAAATCTAGAGTGTGTCCACGATTGTGTGTGGGTCCATGTACATGCTGAGTCAGGTCAAATGTTTTTAAAACAGTTTTGATTTCTTTGGCCATATTGTTTTCTGCATTATCTATGTGAATGTTAAAATCTCCGGCAATAGAGAAACAGTCAAACTCTGAGGAAATTGTTGATAACAGTTCTATAAAGTCCTCAGCAAAGGATGAAGAGTATTTTGGAGGCCTGTAAATAGTGATTAGTAAAATGCGAGGAGCACCTTTTAACACAATACCCAGATATTCAAAAGACGTGTAATTTCCAAATGATATTTGCTTACATTGATAGACATATTTAAAAAGAGCAGCTACTCCCCCACCTCTCCTAACTGATCTGCAGACACTCATAAAAGTAAAGTTAGGAGGTGATGCTTCATTGAGGACTGTTGCACTGCAGCTGTCTTCTAGCCAGGTTTCATTTAGAAACATAAAATCCAGGTTGTATGTGGTTATTAAGTCGTTGACTAGAAGTGATTTGTTTTTAAGTGAGCAGATGTTTAAAAAAGCTCAACTTAACAGTCTTGCTTTTTGCCCCCATAGCAATCTTGGTTTGACATGCAATGGGCACCAGATTAGTCTGGTTTGATCTACGACTATTGAAGGCCTTAGACTTTCTGTCGTGTGATAGCACAGCAATAGAAAAAGATACAGGCACACTGGATTCCCGCTTGTTCTGTAAACATTTGATAAAGTTACTGTTATCATAGCGGGGACCCGACACATATCACTTAGAGCTGGTATTAGTTGTTTTTGGTTGACCTCGCGGAGATGGAGGAGGGTGTGGGCCCTGGCGTTGTGGTAGAGGCCGAAGAGCTCTCACAGGAGGAGGGCGAAGGTGAGCTGGGTCCGCAGGCTTTGGTGGGCGTGGGGCTTGTCGTTTTTTGGTCGATATTTGGGGGCTTCCAGCAAGTTTGGTTCCAGCATACACCAGTTTTTCCATTTTCTCTGAGAAGCACAGAAGTGGAGATGCTGGGGAGAGAGATAACGTGTCTGGTGAGAGGGGCTGTATCTCTGGTGTTATCAGAGGCTGTAATACGCTGTCCTGGTTTCCCTGGCTGTTTTCCAGGAAGTCGTCCTTGGGTGCTGAATCTTGGAGCAGTTCTAATATGTCACAGTCTGTCTGTGTTGAGCTCGGTGGGCAGGGCTCAGCTGAGATGGTGTCCATGAACTGAGTGGTGTTATCATTGTGTGACGTGTCAGCCGCATGTCCAACCAGGTGCTGAGGTGAAGACATGTGGTCATTCACACTGTGTTCGGGTGTGTGTGTGCCATTATGGTTGAGTGGATTGGCAGAAGGATGACTGAGGGAGAAGAAGATATTGTCCTTAAGCACTCTTGAACCCAGTTTGTTTAGCTGGTGGCCATTTTGTTGAAACAGTTGCCTCTGACTCCAGAAAATATTGAAGTTGTCAATGAAGTTCACTCCTTTTATATTGCAGGTTTTTTGCAGCCATGTATTAAGCCCAGGCAAACGTGAAAACCTGTTTGTTCCTCTTGCTGGGAGTGGTCCACTGATGAATGCTTGAACATTCAGTGTTTTTAGTGTTTCAATGAGTTCATTGAAGTCCTTCTTAAGAAGGTCTGACTGTTCTTTATGAATATCATTTTTCCCCACATGAATGATGAGTCGATTTACAGTCTTATGTTTCATCAGAATGTTCTGAAGTTCCCTGTTTACATCAGAAGTTGTTGCTTGTGGACAGCAGCACGTAGTTGTATCCCTGCTACTAATGTTTCTGATTATGGAGTCACCCACTATCAGAGTCCTGGGCTCAGCTGCGCTTTGAGCTGAGTGCCGCTGTCTGTTCGACCTTGAGCGCCTGTTAAAATCAGAGTTAGCTGCTGGCTGATTTAGTCTGTGTTCAGACACATTCATCAAATTTGGGGATTCCGCATTGAATAATACTTCAAATCTGTTCTCAAGATGTATGGGCGGTGTTCGGAGACCAGTGTTTGCAATCCTTGTAGCCATATTTGGGGTAGAGGATGCTGCTGCGGCAATATGTGATACTCGTGACAGTCTGATGTCTCGAGTGCCTTTAGGTCTCGCTCCCTGTTTATGCCATCTATTTGTAAGTCGATCGGCTTGTTTCTCTACACTCAGAAAGGCCGGTCGAGGAGTACTAGATTTATGGGACTCACCGGCTGTGTGCTGAGGGCGTCCATGACGGAGCTCTGATTTGTGTTCCGTCTGGATTGGTGGTCCCACAAGTAACTTTGTTTCAAGAACTGCAATCCTTTGTAAAAGTTTGTGGCAGTTTATGCAGCAAGTAGATTCCAGAGAAGGCATTTTCTCCTATCCTTATGAGTGTAGACAGTTGTGTTTTCTCTTCCCCGGAATGTAAGCTTTCAGTTGGAGGCTGGTCAAATAAGATAATTCGGATTTTTGTAGTAATACGTTTGAGCACTGTGCCGAAGTTAAAATTAGGTGATAAAAGGAGATAAAATATAAAAGTATAAAAGCGACAGCGTAAGCGCGGAGAAGTAAGCAGGAGCGTCCGACTGCGACTTGACTCCGCAGAGAGTTACAAAGCAGCTGTACAAAAAAAACATTGACTATAAGTAAAACATAAAAGGTTATGGAAGTCAAAACACAGGTCAAATATCAGACACACAATAAATTCCTATATGCAGAGTTAATTAAATAAGACTATCAAATTCTAGCAGCCCCCCGGCCAGGCAAACAGTGCAAAACAGTATGCAAACGGTGGCGAGGAACCCAAAACTCCATTGGAGGAGAAAAAAAACCAGAGGGAGACCAGACCTAACCAGGGGATTCCAGTTCCCCTCTGGCAAAAACTGCTGCCTCTGCACAAGCTTGACAGTGCTTGCACAACAAGGCAAAATAAAAAACAAAGTTAGATTTAAAATGATCATTAATAATCTAATAGCGACTGAAGTTTTGTAGAGTCGCCACGTCCTTCATCCAGCATTTGTCAGGTCTGGGAATGGATTGCGCCCTGCCCGCTCCGGTAACCTTGGACTGCATCCTGCCCGCTCTGGTAACCTTGTAACAATGAGACAAGACTGGCTGAGAGTAGAGTACTGTTCTGCACTCTTAGATGCAACAAATGCATCAGTTGTTATTGGAAGTGTCCCTGGTTCCGGTTGATCTAACTAGTGCAGCCTAGATCTTTGAAATATATATATTATGATAGTGTAGTGTATGCAAGATTAAAAATATGCGTCTTTAGTCTAGATTTAAACTGACAGAGTGTGTCTGCCTCCCGGACAGTGCAGGGAAGACTGTTCCAAAGTTTAGGCGCTAGATAGGAAAATGATCTGCCGCCTGCACTTGATTTTGAAATTCTAGGTATTACCAACTGACCTGACACCTGAGAGCGTAGTGCACGTGATGGACTATAATACGTTAGAAGTTCTCTCAAGTAGTGAGGAGCTAAACCATGCAAGGCTTTATAGGTAATAAGCAAGATTTTAAAGTTTATGCGATGCTTTACAGGTAACCAGTGCAAGGTTCCTGCTGAAGGATTTTTACGTCGCCCACGTTTATACCGTAAGACAATATTAAATCTAAAGTATGATTACGAAGGTGAGTAGGTCCCGACACATGTTGTCTAACACCCATGGAGTTAAGAGTGTCTTTAAAAGCCATTCCTAAAGCATCTGTATCATTATCTACATGAATGTTAAAGTCACCAACAACAAGGACTCTGTCTGCAGCCAGTACTAGTTCTGATAAGAACCCACCAAATTCTTTAATAAAATCTGTGTGGTGCCCTGGAGGCCTATATACAATAGCCAGAATACATTTTAAAGATGTTTTGTCCTTAGTATTAGGTATTGATGCATCAAGTACCATGACTTCAAAAGAATTGTATTTAGGATTAGACTTCTGAGAAATGCTAAAAGAGTTAAGGTAAAGTGCAGCAACACCTCCCCCTCTGCCTTTTAGGCGAGGCTCGTGTTTATAATAATAATCTTGGGGGACAGACTCATTTAAAGCAATATAATCATCTGGCTTTAGCCATGTTTCTGTTAGACAGAGCATGTCTATTTTATGATCTGTTATCATATCGTTAATAAAAAGTGCTTTATTAGAGAGAGATTCAGAGTCCAATTGCTATAAAAGGATTAAAAATGCTACTTTATCTCTCGCCTGCGAGTGTTTGTGGATAGAGGCGTCTAGTACGCGAAAAAATGCAGAAGAATTTCACTCATGCGCCAACATGCTAGTAGAAAGGCTCAAACCGTTGGGCAGAACGCGCACCACGACGTTGTAGAAACCGCTCATGCGCAAATGACGATTTAGTTGTGCGATGATTTACGACACTGCACGATCTGTTCCACGCTTGCGCAGCTTTGTTTTACTTTGTTTATATTTTACTGTTAAATTAAATACAATACTCAATTTACTTCGCTGCTGTCCACCTCGTATCATTTCACTATACGTTCTGTCAAGTCAGTTTGAAATACTGTAATGTTTCCCCTGACTTTGTAGTTCTTTCTTCATGTAAATGATAGTCTAGTTAGACATATGTGTTATGTTCCTTATTGGCTTCTGTAAACGCCATTGAAGGGATTATTTTACTAATTTAGATTAAATAGATAGATATATTAGCCTATACAGACCCATACTAATAAATTACTACATTTAAAGTTAACTAGTATTATCAGAATTTAATAAAAACGACAAAACCCGCCTTTGACAATACTACTGACCTCAGATCGAAACACTGTAAGGTAAATAGACACGTCATACAACAATGAATCGCAAAATGGAGTTTGGAGGAAACTGAAGATTTGCAGTCGATAAAAATACTTTATTCCACATGTAACCAAAATCATCCATGTTCATATAACAACTCTATTATTTTGGATTGACAACCACATAAACACATCGTAATCATGGTAACGTAAGCAACATTTAAAAACATAAAAACAGACTCGCCGTGAACGGTTAAACTATGTAACGTTAGCCTACAAAACAAAAAATATGCCGTCAGTTGTGCCACCTGCCGTCAAATGTTTCTTCGCCTGCGTCACGGTACCAATAGTGTAGGAAAACCATGACGTTTTCTAATACGTAATTACGCGCATGCTCAGAACGGATCATGCAGGTGGAACGGATCGTGTACTGACACCCCCCCCCCCCCACCCCACCCACCCCCCCCCCTCCCCCCCCCCCCCCCCCCCCCCCCCCTTTTTTTTTTTTTTTTTTTGTGTTTTTATTGTTAAAACACCACCTCCTTTTTTTTTCTTAAAAAAAAACCCCCCTTTTTTTTCCCGGGAAGAAAAAAAAATTTTCAAAAAAATAAAAAAAAGAGGTTATTTGGACCTTTAATTCTCCAACCCCACCCCCCCCCCACCAACCTTTTTCCGCCACATCATCTGTCTTGTGCAAGCCTTTAGGCGAACGACCCCAGAATAATTTTACCAATTAGAGATGGACGCATTATTCGAGGCTTTATTCGCTCACCGCTTTATATAGGCTCACCGCTAAGTAAAAATGTCCTCCCACACGCTTTCTTGCAGTGTTATTTGCATTTTCATTTAGACAGTGTGAACGTGTACTGTGGTGCATTTCCTTGCGCTTTCACCGTAGTTTCATGAAAAGAGTTATCCCCTTATTGTTGGGCGATTGTCAAAAATCTCGAAAAATCGTACCGTTAAGTTGCAACAGTTCAGATTAGTTTGTGCTAGTTGAGTTCAAACCGTTGGGCAGAAGCAATTCCAGACATGGGCCCCTCGGAAGGGGTTCTGATTGGAAGCCCAGTAAAAGAGAATGCAGTGCTGAGAGGTCCCACCGAGACTTGAATTCGGATCGCTGGATTCAGAGTCCAGAGTGCTAACCATTACACCATGGAACCCTGTGTCGAGTGGTTGTAGGCCCGCTAGGCGCACAAGAAAAGGCCACCCGGTCCAGGGTGCACAAATAGCTCTGCAGTAAAGCAATGCGCCGGCGAAGCCTTGCGGAAACAGAACCAGGGACCTTTTGATCTTCAGTCTAACGCTCTCCCAACTGAGCTATTTCGGCCACGTCATCTGTCTTGTAAGGGGTTCTAGTAAGGGGTTCTAAATCGCGACGTTGATCGGGGTTCTAAATCGCGACGTTGCCGTTATTAGAACCAGGCTCTAACCAACTGAGCTTACCGGCCTGATTGAACACTGCCGCGGTCACGTTCCGGGTCGCTGATTGCGCTCCTTTGAGTGTCGTACTGTTAAGTGGCAACACTTCCGGTGAGTTTGTTCAAATGGAAGAGCGCTCGCTTTGCATGCGAGAGGTAGCAGCATCGACTTCCGCATTATTCAAGGCTTTATTCGCATTATTCGAGTCGAGGCTCACCGCTAAGGAAAAATGTCTTCCCACTAGCTTTCTTGCAGTGTTATTTGCATTTTCATTTAGACAGTGTGAACGTGTGCTGTGGTGCGTTTCCTTGCGCTTTCACCGTAGTTTCATGAAAAGCGTTATCCCCTTATTGTTGGGCGATTGTCAAAATAAGTCCTTTGCCCTGGGCTTGAAAAATCTCTCTGCCCAAATGTGCTTTACTTATCATTTCTGTGTGTGTTTGTGTGCGTGAAATCACATTAACGTTTCAGACATGGGCAATTTGTTGTGCTGTATATTTCGCTTGGGTGTATTGCCCTTTGGCTCATTTCGTACCATTGGCAGTTGTCAGTATGAAAAGCAGCGTGTGCTACTGAAACTTGACGTTATCTGAACCCTGGTTGAAAACCTGCCGATGTCTTAGTTTATCATCAGAAAAACCTTCCGTCTTCTATGTGTTTCATCGTTCCACAAGTACAGCGCTACAACCTCTCGGAAGGGGTTCTGATTGGACGCCCTGTAAAAGAGAATGCTCCGCTGAGAGGTCCCACCGAGACTTGAATTCGGATCGCTGGATCTTGCTAATGCAAGACCCCATTTATATATTGAACCAGCCCCGTTGTACCAAAACGATACGTGGGGTACGTGTATGTTGGCATTGACACGGATGGCCAGTCCAAAACATTTTACCACATTGGCAGCAATATTCCCACCAATAACCAACCTTTCACGAGCAGGTCCATTTACACCAAAGAAAGCAAATTATACCTGTTATGATATTAAACGTCAATCACCAACCAGCAACCTGGGGGAGATAAACAAGGAGTGGTGTGACCAGATAATAGTAGATAATGGGACTAGAATAGGTACGTGGGCTAGGGCAGGTTTGTATTATTAGTGTGGAGATCGAAGATTGTTTACTAGGATACCTGAGAAGGCAAATGGAGTGTGTGCTTTGGTAAGACTGGGAGCCCCAATAACCCTGATAGGAGATAGAGCAGTCAGAACGGAAACCGTGAATTCAGCAACATTGACTAGAAGACGTAGGAGACACATCATTACGAAGAGAGCAATAGGTTCAAGTGTAGATTTATCATTAAATAGTCCTACATATATCGATGCTATAGGGATTCCCAGAGGTGTACCAGATGAATATAAGCTAGCGAACCAAGTGGCAGCAGGTTTTGAGAATAAACCAATAATAGCTGCTCTTTTTCCAGTCACCCCAAACAAGAATGTAGATAGGATTAATTATGTGCATTATAATGTGATGAGGTTAGCAAATATGACAAGGGATGCAGTAGATGGTTTAGCGGAGCAACTAGCACCAACTTAACTGATGGCTATCCAGAACCGTATGGCTCTGGACATGCTGTTGGCAGAGAAGGGAGGAGTATGTGTAATGTTTGGTGATCTTTGTTGTACGAACATTCCCAATAATACTGCCCCAGATGGATCAGTGACGAGGGCGTTGGAAGGATTGAAAACTTTGTCTATCGAAATGAAGGAACATTCAGGAGTAAATAATCCTATTGGAGATTGGCTAGACAAAACATTGGGAAGATGGAAAGCAATAGTAATGTCTATTGTGATGTCCATAGGGGTATTTGTAGCAATTTTGATTACGTGTGGTTGTTGTTGCATTCCTTGCCTTAGATCACTGTGTAATCGCTTAATAATTTCAGCTATTGAGAGACCGGAAAGCCCCAAACCATTTAATATGCCATTGTTATCTAGCTATAACAACGACATGGAGGACCAAGAATTTTGACCTCTTTCGAGGTCAAGAGAGGGATTATTGGGGTTACGATGTTCTATGTATTATAAGTTTATGTTTACTGTTGTTTTACTGTCAAATATAATGATATGAGCATGTCCATGCTGTGCTGGGTTTTTGTCTTGAAAACTAGTTGGCAGGAGTGTGAAACGAGAGCTTTGAGGAATGCGGAAGCTGAGTTTCAAATAACGTGTGTGTGTGTGCGTAAATCGCATTTTTCGGCAGGACGGCTATTTTCAAAATGTTTTGCAGGGAACCAATGGTTGGGGGGAATGGAGTCAGATTAACATGTCCCGAGGTGATTGGTTCCAGAGGATTGAACGCCCGCCCAAGGAAGGGGAGGAGCCTAAGAAAAAAAAAACCACACAAAAATTTTAAAAAATTGTAACCCCCCAGTTTTTTTTCAGTTGTTAACTCATAAAATAATAATAATAATAATACATTTTATTTGTAGAGCACTTTTCATAAGAAAATCTCAAAGTGCTACAGAAACCACATCAAAACACATGGATAATAGAAAACAACAGAAAACATTTACAATCAATAAAATACATACAGAAAAAAATGCATTCGAAAGAAAAACAGCTAAACGAGCAGTGGAGAGCAATTTTAAAATCCGTAAAGGCTACGAACAACTTAAGAACGCCTGCCTGAACAGAACAGTTTTAAGCTGTTTTTTAAAACTGTCCACAGACTGTGGTTTTCTGAGATGTTCAGGGAGGGAGTTCCAGATGCGAGGGGCAGTGACGGAGAAAGCTCGATCTCCCATGGTGCGGAGTCTTGAGCGGGGCTGATGGAGGAGGTTTGTGCTTTGGGACCGGAGGTTATGGGTAGATGAGTGCGGGCTAATGAGGTCTTTGAGGTATTGCGGGGCGTTGTTGTAGATGCAATGGTGGGTGATGAGGGCAATCTTGTATTGAATTCTTGAGGTTATGGGGAGCCAATGAAGGTTCTGAAGAATGGGAGTGATGTGTTAGTATTTGCGAATTTTCATCAGAGTTCGGGCAGCACAGTTCTGAATGAATTGAAGTTTCTGAAGGTGTTTATTTGGGATACAGATGAGCAGGCTGTTACAGTAGTCCAGCCTGGAGGAGATTAGTGCGTGGATGAGTTTTTCTGCGTCAGAAAAACTCAGGAAGGGGCGGAGTTTTGAAATGTTTCTGATATGAAAAAAGCAGGTTTTGTACAGATAATTGATGTGGTTGGCAAAGGTCAGTTGTGGGTCCAGCTTCACACCGAGGTTGGTGACAGTAGTTGAGAGGGGGATGTTTGCCCCGGAAAAAAAAAAGGGGTTATGAGGGATGACCGGCCCTGATGAGGGGTGCCGATTTGTATGGCTTCAGTTTTAAAAGTGTTCAGCTGGAGGAAATTTTGACTCATCCAAGCCCTAATCTCCTCCAGGCAGTTTGAGAGGACAAAAGATAATGGTGAAGAGGGAGCAGCTGATGATGAGGTGGCCAGTGATGGTGAAAGGGCCGGGGTGGAGCATGAATCGTATAACTGAGTGTCATCAGCATAACAGTGAAAAACTCATATGTATGTTGACAGGCAACCCCAGCTGGAAAGAAGCTTTTACATCTGATAATAAATTCTACTTAAACTTATTGGGAAAAACTGTCTCTTTGACTTTTCTTCAAATTTTTGAACATGCAGGACTGAAGCGAAAAGTCTGTCATTAACAAACACGACAGAGTGTATACTGGGCTGCATTGTTTTCTCTTTCAAGAGAGGAATCCTGTTGTACCAACCTTAAGATAACGCAACAAAGCTGCTCGTGAAATTGTATGTCCGCAAAGCAAACACCTAAAGCAACCGTAGTCGGCAGGGTTTGAACCTGCGCGGGGAGACCCCAATGGATTTTAAGTCCATCGCCTTAACCACTCGGCCACGACTACAATAGATTAAAGATCATCTGGGCTTAGCGCGTGTGGCAAAGTGGGGCGAGCCGGCAGCGTAACAGGCGATGTAATGGGGCGTCAAATACGGACAGGCAGGACAGCAACAAAAACAGCAAACAGTCCCCTGTCATGACCCGGAATCGCTGCGGCCACAAAAAAGAGTCATAACCACAATATGATCACGGCAAGCCAACAGCCCTCCGGCTAAGTTGTGAGAGCAGGACTTCCCGACTACATCTACAGGGAGGGAATTGGCAGCTTTTGCTCAGCTGTCAAGGAATTTCTGGTGCGTGTGCTGAAGCAACGCTCGATCAATACAAAGGGCGATGCCAGAACAGCTCACAAAGTAAAGGTGAGGTACAGGTGGCCACCCATAGCCCGAACAGGGACTTGAACCCTGGACCCTCAGATTAAAAGTTTGATGCTCTACCGACTGAGCTATGCGGGCTCGTGAGGGTATTCCCAAGTTTTCGGTGTAGACGCTCAAGGCGGGGGTGTCCTGCAGGTGCGGTTCTGTTGGTCGTTTCCGACATTGTGTTTTACACTAGGCCCCGACGATGCTTCTCAGACTTACAGGGTTCTGTCAGCTTAGGGTTCTGTGCACCTTTCTGAAGCAGGGTTGTTCAGTCTTACATCTGGAGGCGATGCCACCTGTAGATTGCAGTTCATCAAGTACACCTGAACCGGGTAATGGGATTCTGGGAGTTGGCAGGTAAGTGAAACTCAGACGTGTTTTAAAACTACCCTGACAGCTTATCTTTGGTATTTTTCTGCTCTTGCATGCCTTATAGGTTCCTTCAAAGCAAACATTTGTAAAATCACAGAAATTGTTGTATGCTCACATTGTTTTACATTAAACATGTACAGTATATATATAGACTGTGGTTCACATATCTGATCTTGTGTGGTGTGCTATCATCGTCACAGCACACCACACGTTATAGGTGCAAAACTATTAAATCCAGGATTTTTTGTGCCCATGTTTGTGGTCTCTCCCAGTTTTAAACTACTCTACAATTTAAAAAAAATGGTGAGGCATAAGAGTTACCTTGTCAATGCACGGTAATTCATCACTGTCCCTGGAGGTAAGCCAAATCACAGTTACATGCCCCCTCATCGAGCACACATGAAATGGCCACTTTGACTCAGATGGTCTGCAGGTACTTGAAAGTGAGATGCGAATTAAAAGCTGCCCTTTTAAGCCTGAGGGCAAACAGGCTTTTCAAGCAATAGCTGGCAGCGGTGGGATTTGAACCCACGCCCTCAAAGAGACTGGAGCCTTAATCCAGCGCCTTAGACCGCTCGGCCACTCTACCACAGAATTGACACCTCGGCCGGCCCTTTCTCGCCGCTGCCATCGCTCAGATGGCTTTACAGTCACAAGTCGCCGCGGACGAGATACACCAGCTGGCAAGTGTTTCTATATTCTTTTTGGTGCTCGGTACACAGTTTTGATGTAACACCGCATGAAAGACGCATTTACAAAAAGCAGAAAGAGCGTGTCTACTGCACTTTGAGCAACAGCAGGCGAGCATACTGACAACCGGCCATTAGGCTGTTTATGCCAGGAACACGTTCCATCTGTAACAGAGCCGCTCGTTAACAAACACGTGAGAGTGTATACTGGGCTGCATTGTTTTCTCTTTCGAAAGAGGAATCCTGTTGTACCGACCTTAAGATAACGCAACAAAGCTGCTCGTGAAATTGTATGTCCGCAAAGCAAACACCTAAAGCAACCGTAGTCGGCAGGGTTTGAACCTGCGCGGGGAGACCCCAATGGATTTCAAATCCATCGCCTTTACCACTCGGCCACGACTACAACAGATTACAGTTCATCTGGGCTTAGGGCGTGTGGCAAAGTGGGGCGACCCGGCAGCGTAACAGGCGATGTAATGGGGCGTCAAATACGGACAGGCAGGACATCAACAAAAACAGCAAACAGTCCCCTGCCATGACCCGGAATCGCTGCGGCCACAAAAAAGAGTCATAACCACGATATGATCACGGCAAGCCAACAGCCCTCCGGCGAAGTTGTGAGAGCAGGACTTCCTGACTACATCTACAGGGAGGGAATTTGCAGCTTTTGCTCAGCTGTCAAGGAATTTCTGGTGCGTGTGCTGAAGCAACGCTCGATCAATACAAAGGGCGATGCCAGAACAGCTCACAAAGTAAACGTGAGGTACAGGTGGGCACCCATCGCCCGAACAGGGACTTGAACCCTGGAACCTCAGATTAAAAGTCTGATGCAATACCGACTGAGCTATCCGGGCTCGTGAGGGCATGCCCCAAGTTTTCGGTGTAGACGCTCAAGGCGGGGATGTCCTGCAGGTGCGGTTCTGTTGGTCGTTTCCGACATTGTGTTTTACACTAGGCCCCGACGATGCTTCTCAGACTTATAGGGTTCTGTCAGCTTAGGGTTCTGTGCACCTTTCTGAAGCAGGGTTGTTCAGTCTTACATCTGGAGGCGATGCCACCTGTAGATTGCAGTTCATCAAGTACACCTGAACCGGGTAATGGGATTCTGGGAGTTGGCAGGTAAGTGAAACTCAGACGTGTTTTAAAACTACCCTGACAGCTTATCTTTGGTATTTTTCTGCTCTTGCATGCCTTATAGGTTCCTTCAAAGCAAACATTTGTAAAATCACAGAAATTGTTGTATGCTCACATTGGTTTACATTAAACATGTACAGTATATATATAGACTGTGGTTCACAAATCTGATCTTGTGTGGTGTGCTATCATCGTCACAGCACACCACACGTTATAGGTGCAAAACTATTAAATCCAGGATTTTTTGTGCTCATGTTTGTGGTCTCTCCCAGTTTTAAACTACTCTACAATTAAAAAAAAAATTGGTGAGGCCCCGGCATAAGAGCTACCTTGTGAATGCACGGTAATTCATCATTGTCCCTGGAGGTAAGCCAGATCACAGTTGCATGCCCCCTCATCGAGCACACATGAAATGGCCACTTTGACTCAGATGGTCTGCAGGTACTTGAAAGTGAGATGCGAATTAAAAGCTGCCCTTTTAAGCCTGAGGGCAAACAGGCTTTTCAAGCAATAGGTGGCAGCGGTGGAATTTGAACCCACGCCTCCGAAGAGACTGGAGCCTTAATCCAGCGCCTTAGACCGCTCGGCCACGCTACCACAGAATTGACACCTCGGCCGGCCCTTTCTCGCCGCTGCCATCGCTCAATGGCTTTACATCACATCGGCGCGGACAGATACACCAGCTGGCAAGTGTTTCCATATTCTTTTGGTCTCGGTACACATTTTGATGTAACACCGCATGAAAGATGCATTTACAAAAAGCAGAAAGAGCGTGTCTACTGTTCTTTTTTGAGCAACAGCAGGCGAGCATACTGACAACCGGCCATTAGGCTGTTTATGCCAGGAACACGTTCCATCTGTAACAAGCCGCTCGTTAACAAACACGTGAGAGTGTATACTGGCTGCATTGTTTTCTCTTTCGAAAGGAATCCTGTTGTACCGACCTTCAGATAACGCAACAAAGCTGCTCGTGAAATTGTATGTCTGCAAAACAAACACCTAAAGCAACCGTAGTCGCAGGGTTTAACCTGCGCGGGCAGACCCCAATGGATTTCAAGTCCATCGCCTTAACCACTCGGCCACGACTACAAAAGATTACAGTTCATCTGGGTTTAGCGCATGTGGCAAAGTGGGGCGAGCCGGCAGCGTAACAGGTGATGTAATGGGGCGTCAAATACGGACAGGCAGGACAGCAACAAAAACAGCAAACAGTCCCCTGTCATGACCCGGAATCGCTGCGGCCACAAAAAAGAGTCATAACCACGATATGATCACGGCAAGCCAACAGCCCTCCGGCGAAGTTGTGAGAGCAGGACTTCCCGACTACATCTACAGGGAGGGAATTAGCAGCTTTTGCTCAGCTGTCAAGGAATTTCTGGTGCGTGTGCTGAAGCAACACTCGATCAATACAAAGGGCGATGCCAGAACAGCTTTTTATTACTGAACTCGGACAAAACTGAAGTGTTACTTATCGGACCGAAAACCGCCCTACGTAACAACCAAGAATACTGCTTAACTATTGATGGATGTTCCATAAAACCCTCATCTTCAGCTAAGAATCTTGGCTTTATATTCGATAGTACTCTGTCATTTGAGAACCAGGTCGCCAACACCTGTAAGATTGCGTTTTTCCATCTTAAAAATATATCTAAATTACGTCATATGCTGTCATCATCAGATGCGGAGAAGCTTATACATGCCTTTATGACATCAAGACTAGATAACTTTAATGCACTATTAGGTGGTTGCCCTGCAGGCCTATTACAAAAACTCCAACTGGTCCAAAATGCAGCAGCTCGAGTTCTTACACGTACAAAAAAGTATGAGCATATTAGCCCGGTTCTGTCAACCTTGCACTGGTTACCTGTAAAGCATCGCATAAACTTTAAAATCTTGCTTATTACCTATAAAGCCTTGCATGGTTTAGCTCCTCACTACTTGAGAGAACTTCTTACGTATTATAGTCCATCACGTGCACTACGCTCTCAGGTGTCAGGTCAGTTGGTAATACCTAGAATTTCAAAATCAAGTGCAGGCGGCAGATCCTTTTCTTATCTAGCGCCTAAACTTTGGAACAGTCTTCCCTGCAATGTCCGGGAGGCGGACACACTCTGTCAGTTTAAATCTAGACTAAAGACGCATCTTTTTAATCTTGCATACACTACATTATCATAATATATGTATTTCAAAGATCTAGGCTGCACTAGTTAGATCAACCGGAACCAGGGACACTTCCAATAACAACTGATGCATTTGTTGCATCAAAGAGTGCAGAACAGTACTCTACTCTCAGCCAGTCTTGTCTCATTGTTCCAAGGTTACAAGAGCGGAGCGGGCAGGGCGCAATCCATTCCTAGACCTGACAAATGCTGGACGAAGGAAGTGACGTCCCTACAAAACTTCAGCCACGTTTAGATTATTAACGATAATTTTAAATCTATTTTTTTTATTTTTGCCTTGTTGTGCAAGCACTGTTGAGCTTGTGCAGAGGCTGCAGTTTTTGCCAGAAGGGAACTGGAATCCCCTGGTTAGGCCTGGTTTCCCTCCGAGGTTTTTTTTTTTCTCCTCCAATGGAGTTTTGGGTTCCTCGCCACCGTTTGCATACTGTTTTACACTGTTTTGCCTGGCCGGGGGGCTGCTAGAATTTGGTAGTCTTATTTAATTAACACTGCATATAGGAATTTATTGTGTGTCTGATATTTGACCTGTGTTTTGAATTCCATAACCTTTTATGTTTTACTTATAGTCATTTTTTTTTCTTGTACAGCTGCTTTGTAACAATGAAAACTGTAAAAAGCACTATATAAATAAAGCTAAAATAAAGCTGACTCACAAAGTAAAGGTGAGGAACAGG
>CM074090.1:14125000-14135000 GCA_037178815.1 Barbatula barbatula
GCTTTCTTTATGCGTCGAGCTTGGTAGCACAGCTTTTGCTTACGGCCACACCACCCTGAGCACGCCCGCTCTCGTCTGATCTCGGAAGCCAAGCAGGGTCGGGCCTGGTCAGTACTTGGATGGGAGACCGCCTGGGAATACCAGGTGCTGTAAGCTTTAACCCAAAGTGGCCTTATGGCTGCTTTCTTTATGCGTCGAGCTTGGTAGCACAGCTTTTGCTTACGGCCACACCACCCTGAGCACGCCCGCTCTCGTCTGATCTCGGAAGCCAAGCAGGGTCGGGCCTGGTCAGTACTTGGATGGGAGACCGCCTGGGAATACCAGGTGCTGTAAGCTTTAACCCAAAGTGGCCTTATGGCTGCTTTCTTTATGTGTCGAGCTTGGACGCACAGATTTTGCTTACGGCCACACCACCCTGAGCACGCCCGCTCTCGTCAGATCTCGGAAGCCAAGCAGGGTCGGGCCTGGTCAGTACTTGGATGGGAGACCGCCTGGGAATACCAGGTGCTGTAAGCTTTAACCCAAAGTGGCCTTATGGCTGCTTTCTTTATGCGTCGAGCTTGGTGGCACAGCTTTTGCTTACGGCCACACCACCCTGAGCACGCCCGCTCTCGTCTGATCTCGGAAGCCAAGCAGGGTCGGGCCTGGTCAGTACTTGGATGGGAGACCGCCTGGGAATACCAGGTGCTGTAAGCTTTAACCCAAAGTGGCCTTATGGCTGCTTTCTTTATGCGTCGAGCTTGGTAGCACAGTTTTGCTTACGGCCACACCACCCTGAGCACGCCCGCTTTTTTTTTTTTTTTTTTTTTAACCCCCACCCCCGCGATTGCTTGGGGCCAATGCTAATGACCTGACTGATGGAGGAACCGCACAGTTAATGACACTGGGACCCGTTTCAATAAGGAGGTTCAAGCAACACTGAGTTAAAATATGAACTCTGAGTTGATTTACTCAGATAATCGATACTCTGAGTTTTCTGTTTCAGAACAGCTGGTTTCAATGAGTTCAATCCACTCTGAGTAAGTTCACTCAAGGTTACGCGTGTTCATCGCGGCTTTAAAAAGCCATCATCAATTGAGCGAAGATAACACGATTCACCATGGCAACGCCACGTGACAAAAAGCGTTCCGTTTATTTCTCGCAGTCGAATTGGAGGCACTATATATATGTGTATATATACACATTTACATGTAAGATATACATACATATATATATATATAATATATATATATATATATATATATATATATATATATATATAACACATATATACCTTCGATTTTTGTCATGTAGGTGCAATCCTTCTGCAATATAAAGAACATGGCAGCAGCTGAAAATAAAATATAAAAACATCCTTCAGTCCGGTGAGTTTAAATGCTCTTGCTAGTAGGATGCCTGACTGGGAAATGCTTGATATATTTAATAAACTGGCTTTGAAAGTTATGAGGATATGAGAACCGAGCACTGTGGCTATAGAAGACAAAAAACTGGCCATGCTTGCCCCTGCTCCAGCTGTGTGTAACGGAGTGAAGAGCTGTGCAGTGTGTAAGCCTCACTCCCTGACCAACAGACAGAGATGCTCTACGGCTCATCGTTAGAGCGCCCGTCTCCCATTCGGGCCAACGTCAGTTCGAAGACCGCGCAAGTGGGACCGGCTACATGTGCACCCAATCACATTGGGAAATCCTTAAGGGTATTTGAATTATTAGCTACTTCCAGAGGTGGCAGCAAGACCACATTTATTTGATCAGCTTATTCAGAAAGGCGTTCACCATTCACCTGCAATCCTATGAACCTCCTCTTTGATGGTTCTCACAGGAAGCTTAACACAAATGTATAAAAAGTGCTTGAGAGCGATTCACACTTTTCTTACTGCTCTGCATACAGTTGCCTTGCTAACGTGTTCTGCATCGGTGTTATAAAGAAAGCTTCCGTTAGCAAAGAAACGTGACCATAAAAATAATCTGCTCAGATGTAAGAGCGCGGTCACGAGTTGAGGTTTGTGATGTAAGGATGAAGCAGATTGTGAATATATTTAATGGACTGTAAAGAAAAACTGTATCGCTCAAATAAAAAATCCTCCGGATATGATAAAACATCCAAACGGGGCTTCACCATATATTCTCTAGTACCGACGTAAATTTAACTCTCTCCAAATGAATGCAGCTTCCTCATCTACGGGTACTGAATAAACGGACATTTAATGTCTGTGTTATAAACTTGTGCGCGATTAAGGAAAACTATTGAAAAAACAAACGGCGTAGGCAAGTTCAACACCGCTCGCGCTTCTAAAAGGGGCGGAGATTGAAACAAACCTCGGGTTAGTGAAATAAAACCCGCTCCAGACCAGGTTAGGTTCACAGAGTAGGTTACTATGGTTACTCACTCTAAGTATAATATACCTTGATTTCTGAAACGGGTTGACTTACCCCGCGGTCACGGGTTTGATATACCTCGCGTTCTGAAACTGAAAACCCAGAGTATCCCGTTTTCTGGGGTTAACTTACTCTGATTATACACCTTTTATCACTGAGGGAAAGGTGTCATTGCCTGGTTCAAATGAAACCGTGCCAGTACGTGTTCTTCGAGATACGGAGCTGCTCAGTCGTTTCTTTTAGAAGGAATTTTGCCTTTAACTCCTGAAACTGCTACTGGAACCCATGTACTAGTACAAGGTTTTGAGATGGGGTTTGTTGAAGTGCCTTTGCATCGAATCCATCTTTTCTCTGCTATCGTATCTGGTGATGTAGTAGTTGGTGTCCGTTCTGCACTTCCAGTTCCTGGGATTACGTTTATCCTGGGGAATGATTTAGCCGGTGGGAATGTTTGGGGAGAGAGTGGTGTGGCCGCTCCACCCATAGTAGTATCTGTACCCAGGAAATCTGATATTAGCCATAAACAACCTCCTGGTTTGTTTCCAGCTTGTGCAGTTACTCGATCAATGGCTAAACCGCTATCTGAAAGTCAAGTTGTCGAAGTTCCATTGCATGACACTTTCTTTTATACTGTTAATACAGATGAGCTAAGATCTGATGTGTCTAAATGCCTTGAGCAAAAAGACTTGAAGTCCTGTCCTTCTTCTTCTGACCAGAAAGATTCAACCGTGCTGCAAAGTGAAGTGAATCTGCTGATACATCTGTGGTTCTGTCCGCTCTTGAGAAAACTAATGTTGATCTCTCTGATGCTGATGACTGTTCTTTGACTTCTTTGTTACAGATCTCTCGAGAGGATTTAATTAAAGCTCAACAGAGCGATGACACTCTTAGACCTTTATTTTCGGCAGTGGGGTCTGGGAAGTGTTCTGATGCTCGTCCTCTTCGTACTTTCTTGATGAAGGTCTGCTTTGTCGGACAGTGGTCCTGCATAAAGACGTTTCTCTAGAACCTAAAACTCAGATTGTGGTTCCTTTTACAGTGAGAGACTCTGTGTTGCATTTGGCTCATCAAGGACTTGCTGGTCATACTGGAGTTCGTAAAACATATGATCGAATCTTACGGCAGTTCTATTGGCCTAAGATAAAACGAGATGTGGCAAAACATATTCGATCTTGTCATATATGCCAGATCACTGGGAAGCCAAATCAAAAAGTGCCTGTTGCTCCGTTGCAGCCTATTTCCGTTGTTTCCACTCCTTTTGAGTATCTGATCATTGACTGTGTTGGTCCTCTGCCCCGGTCTAAGGCTGGTCACCAATACCTTCTAACCGTTATGTGCCAGACTACTCGTTATCCTGCTGCTTATCCGGTGTCCGTTCAAGGAGTTCTTGAGAGGTTTCATCAAACCCTGAAGTCCCTTTTGAGGTCATATTGTGTGGAACTCGATGCAGATTGGGAAGAAGGTCTGCCGTGGATGTTATTAGCGATACGTGAGGTAATCCAAGAAAGCCTTGGGTTTAGCCCAAATGAATTAGTGTTCGGACATGTAGTGCGAGGACCTACAGCTGTGTTAGCTGGGGAGTGGCGAATGTCTAAACCCTCTGAAAACATTTCAGATTATGTGGGTGGATTTCGACGTAGATTGTATGAGGCACGAGCTCTCGCTAAAAAGAAGTTGAGTAAGTCTCAAATAAAAATGCAACAACATTTTGACAGGAAAGCTAAGTTAAGGGAGTTTCAAGTGGGTGATCTGCTGTCTCTACCTGCCAACCCATTTCAGGCTAAATTTACAGGCCCCTACAGTGTAGTTAAACGCCTTTCTGATAATAATTATCTGTTGAATACTCCTGACCGGAGAAAAAAGGTACAAGTTTGTCACAGTAATCTGTTGAAATTGTATATAGCGCCTGTTCGTTCTGTTACTGTTAATGTGGTAAACCCTTGTGACTCTGTTTCAGAATCGTCTCCTCCCTTTCGCAGCACGAGTGGGGATTCTTTAGAGAATGTTGATGAAGATGAGAGTTTTTTTTCTCGAGGAAAAGTCGAAGGGCGACTTAAAAACTGAGATTCTTCTTACCCTGTCCTCTCATCTTTCTTATTTGACAGAGAAAGAGAGCAGTGATGACACTGAGTTGTGATGTCATTTCCCTCTCTTTTCCTTGACGTTCCGGGTCGTATTTCTGTCATAGAACATGATATCGATGTAGGAACCTCATGTCCAGTTAAACAGAACGCCTATCGAGTTAATCGTTTTAAAAGAGATTTGCTGAAACAAGAGGTGAACTATCTGCTTGCTCATAATCTAGCTGAATCTAGTTTCAGTTCATGGAGTTCTCCTTGTGTTTTAGTAAATAAATCTGATGGCTCATATCGATTCTGCACAGATTATCGAAAACTTAACTCTGTGACAAAGCCGGACTGTTTTCCTTTACCTCGAGTGGATGACTGCGTCGATCATGTTGGCTCTGCCCGTTATGTCAGCAAATTCGACCTCTTAAAGGGGTATTGGCAGGTGCCTTTGACTAGTTGTGCAAAGGAATTATCTGCCTGCGTTACGCCTGATGCTTTCCTACAGTATACGGTAATGCCTTTCGGAGTTCGAAATGCACCCGCGACTTTCCAGCGACTCATAAACCGTATACTGTATGGGAGGTCAGAATGTGAGGCATATTTGGATGACGTCGTGTTGTATAGTTCTTCTTGGTCTGAGCATCTTAACCAGATTAAAGAACTTTTTTCTCGTTTAGCAAAGGCTAATCTTACGGTTAATCTCTCTAAATCCGAGTTCGCGAAGGCAACCGTTACCTATTTGGGTTAGGTAGTGGGAAATGGTTGTGTAAAGCCTATTGAGACTAAGGTAGAAGCCATTTGTAACTTTCCAGTTCCCCTCACTCGTCGTGAATTGCGACGTTTTCTCAGCATGGTTGGATATTACCGTAGTTTTTGCGAGAATTTTGCCAGTGTAGTCTCTCGCTTCTCTCTCTGTTCTTTTTGCATCTCTAGGGCCCAGAGGCGGTAAAAGGACGAGGTGGGGTGAAGAGGACGCTTCCCGGACGGCTGGATTACTTTGTTGTGTTTTGCAGTGGTGCTTGATTATTTTTTTTTAGATTCGTTGCCGAATCTTTCTTTTGAGGAGGGAGGTGTTACGACCCTGTGCTCCCTTTTCTTCCCTGCTGGGGGCAGAATGACCTGGGAGAGCGTTGTTCACTGTACACCCCTGCTGACTGATTTTCACTGATTGCAGAGAGAATAAATGCTGGACTAATTCATCTCACGTCACTTCCTCTGGGGAATGGCAGTCTCCTGTTTATCTTGGTCAACATACCTTACCTTTTGATTATTATTTCTTTATTTAAACCCTAGACATTTTCCTATATTATTTTGTAATGGATTATCTTCTATTGAAATAAACCAGCTTGCAAGCCAAACCATCTGTGCAAGTGTGATCCTATTTTATGTCACGGCCTAGAACGAGCTGGCCGTAACAGTATCTCATCACCACGATAAGGATTATAGTCAATGTTTTGTTCTCGTGTGGGATTACGGTCTGTGTTTTATTTCTCGTCTCAGATTATGCTCTGTGTTTTGTTTCTCGTCTCAGATTATGGTCTGTGTTTTGTTTCTGTGTTTTTTTAAGCAGTCTCGTTGAGGCCGGTTTGGACGTTGTCTCTCCCATTCAGTTTCCCTGCTTAACCAGACGGACCTGGCGCTAGCTCGCCTTCTCTGGAGTATTGTTTGTTGTTATCATTTGCTGATTTCGAGCCAGGAGTGCCCTGTCTCACTGTGCACAGGACCTCTTACCAGTTGGATCAATAAACCCCTTTTGTGATTACATCTCCTGCATCTGAGTCCTTATTCGCACACCTAACAAAGAGAAGAAGCCATAACTCACTGGGTTTGAAGAGTTATTCCAATTTACCAAGGCTGCTTGGAGATTCTTAGTATATACGCTTAAGAGAGAAACCGTTAGCACACAAGAAAACTAGAAGGCGAGATGATATTTAGCAGTGTAAACAGAAAGCCCGCTAGCACGCTTGTGCTATGCCAACGGCGCTGAGTGTTTTGGTTTAAGATGTTCAAGTAAATAACCAGGAGATGGTCATTGAGATATCAGGATAAGTTTAGCAACAGCAGTGCTAAGTAACAATGTATGCTATGAATAAGATACACTAATATGAAAGAAAGTACAAGTGCAGTGATACAACAAACCGATTCCGCTGCAGTGAGGTGAATCCTCCTACCACGCGCTCTCAGCAAACAGGATGTGACAATAAGGGGATAACGCTTTTCATGAAACTACGGTGAAAGCGCAAGGAAACGCACCACAGCACACGTTCACACTGTCTAAATGAAAATGCAAATAACACTGCAAGAAAGCTAGTGGGAAGACATTTTTCCTTAGCGGTGAGCCTCGACTCGAATAATGTGAATAAAGCCTTGAATAATGCGAAAGTCGATGCCGCTACCTCTCGCATGCAAAGAGAGCGCTCTTCCATTTGAACAAACTCACCGGAAGTGTTGCCACTTAACAGTACGACACTCAAAGGAGCGCAATCAGCGACCCGGAACGTGACCGGGGGAGTGTTCAATCAGGCCGGTTAGCTCAGTTGGTTAGAGCCTGGTGCTAATAATGGCAACGTCGCGGTTTAGAACCCCTTACTGGCCCCTGGCATCCTGTCCATCTCTCATTTCTAAAATGATGCTGGGGTCGTTCGCGGAAAGGCCTGCACAAGACAGATGACGTGGCCGAAAAAGCTCAGTTGGGAGAGCGTTAGACTAAAGGTCCCTGGGTCAGTTTCCGCAAGGCTTCGCCAGCGCATTGCTTTACCGCAGAGCTATTTGTGCACCCTGGACCGGGTGGCCTTTTCTTGTGTGCCTGACGTGGCTACAACCACTCGACACAGGGTTCCATGGTGTAATGGTAATCACTCTGGACTCTGAATCCAGCGATCCGAGTTCAAATCTCGGTGGGACCTCTCATTACAGCATTCTCTTCTATGGGGCCCATGTCTGGAATTGCTTCTGCCCAACGGTTTGAGCCTTTCTACTAGCATGTTTGCGCACGATTGAAATTCTTCTGCATTTTTTCGCTTACTAGACGCCTCTATCCACAAACACTCGCAGGCGAGAGATAAAGTAGCATTTTTAATCCTTTTATAGCAATTGGACTCTGAATCCAACAATAAGAATTCAAGTCTCGTTGGGACCTCTCAGCACAGCATTCTCTTCTATGGGGCCCATGTCTGGAATTGCTTCTGCCCAACGGTTTGAGCCTTTCTACTAGCATGTTGGCGCACGAGTGAAATTCTTCTGCATTTTTTCGCGTACTAGACGCCTCTATCCACAAACACTCGCAGGCGAGAGATAAAGTAGCATTTTTAATCCTTTTGAGCAAAGACCAAGAGGTTCTGGTGAAGATAGGAGATGGCGACACATTTTTTGTTACCAAAGATACGTTCTTGCTCAAGGGTGGGGGAGAAGAAGGGGTGTCATGTTTGGATCATATAAAAGCCCTGTAAGTGAGAAGGAGGGGACCTTCTCTCTGCACCATGCTTGTGATGCAGACTGAATGTCAATGAATATAAAATACCTTGCAAGGTAACTCATCCTCTCTGTGTGTTGCATTTGTCTAGAGTGTTTAAAACTCACCTTGATTAAGGAATAAGAAAATTCCACAACAATTTGGCGACGAGGTGGGATCACAAGGCTGACGGAGAACGGACTAGAGTTGACTGATCATCCTGGATATGGCAAATCCAGCTCTAACCCCATACAGGGACGAGATAACTCTACTCCGGACCCCAAGCTGACGTGATCCCAAAAGAACTCAGTGCAAGGCACAAAAAGGAAAAGTGGTGAGTCAGATAGATTTGTGGCCTGGTGGTTAGAGTGTTGGGCTTGTGATCAGGAGGTTGCCGGCTCTAATCTCAGTGCCAGCAGGTCATGACTGAAGGGCCCTTGAGCAAGACACCTTACCCCTGATTGCTCTGCAGTAATCTGCCACTGTATAAAAAAACTACTTGTAAGTCGCTTTGGATAAAAGCGTCTGCCAAATGAATAAATGTAAATGTAAACAGTCTGGGGGACTGCTTAAAACAGTCTGGTTAAAGAGGGGAGACTACTCAGAATCAAGAGAGATTCTAAACAGTCTGGGGGACTACTAAGAAATGATATGCATAAACCAACATACAGAGAAATGAGGAAAAATTGGGGAACGGGAAGTTTACAAGGTGTACCCTATTTAAAAGAAAAAGCTAACTTTCCAGAAAACGGTACATTTAGTACCACAACATTTGAGAAAATAAGAGAACAAATGGGGGTAAAAGACACAAAAAAAGAAAGGAAAAAATATGATGAAGCGTGTAAATGTTTAGAATTAAGGGAGAAGGAAGCAAATAGACATGTCTTGCTTTTGACCATACGTGACCATGTTTTTAAAGAAAAGGCTTTGGAAGAACTGCCACCGCCGTGTCATACACCCCCACCGCCGCATGCTCCATTGTGCCCTGTTTTGCCTGAATATAATGATTTAACCCCTCTGTCTTCTTTACCCCCATCTATATTGTTACAAACACCACGGAGGATGATTGTGTCCCTCCTCACCGACATCTGAACCCGATCGAGGCAGCTCCAGTGCCCCCACCAGTGTCTCCACCAGCACCAGTGCCGTCTCCACCACAGCCCATGGTGCGTCAAAAGCAAGAAAGAGCGCGTCCAGCACCGACAGACAAAGAACTTTTGACATTTTGCAAAGAATTCTCACCCTCAATGAAAGAATTAGAGAGACTGTTGAAAGTCAAACTGAAACCATCTGACCTAAGAAAGTACAGGGTAAATGGCCTGTGGAGGATTATAGAAGGGAACATGTCATCTGGTCGCATGCAGACAATGCTGAGTACAGGGGGATTCTGGAAAAATTCTTAGAAGGATTAATAACTACGTTTCACAAAGCTCTGAACCTGGACAAGATCGCTGCTTGTGTGAAAAAAAATGGAAGAAAGAGTAGAGGATTTCTTGGCCAGGATGGAGGAAGTATTTAAAGAACATTCTGGACTTCAACCTGATGCAGATGGACCAGACATTGGTCCGTTCGAAGGACATCTCAGGTCCGCTTTTCTGCTGAACCTCCGAGGAGAGCTGGGACGAGAAGTGGAAAAATCGTGCATCGAGCCAGATCGCGCAAGAATGAGTGAGATCGTCCGTTATGCTGTGCACGCAGAAAGACAAACAGAGAAGAAAGAGCTTCAGAAGAAACACACACAAGACAAAGAACTTCACATGGCTCTAGTAAACATCGGTGAAGAGCATGGAGGGAAAGGCAACTGGCGTGGACGTGGAAGAGGATGATTTAAACCCTCTGGCACTTATGGAGAGAAGTGTTTCAAGTGTGGAAGAACGGGGCACTGGCACAAAGATTGTCCTGAGCCTCGGAGATCGCGGAGGTCAAGAGAAAAGGGAGATGGAAGTGAGGAGGTGAGGCATCATTCCGAGGGTGGGGAGTATGATTTCCCCTAGCATATGCAATGAAGAAATGCTCTCGTCAGATCTCGGAAACCAAGCAGGGTCGGGCCTGGTCAGTACTTGGATGGGAGACCGCCTGGGAATACCAAGTAATGTATGCTTTAA
>CM074090.1:14145000-14192302 GCA_037178815.1 Barbatula barbatula
GTGCTCTAACCACGAGCCTAACGACCGCAGTCCCTATTGCGTCTGTCGCTAGAGCATCTCTAGCAGGCCTCCATTACACATAGCTGGAGCAGGGGCAAGCATGGCCAGTTTTTTGTCTTCTATAGCCACAGTGCTGGGTTCTCATATCCTCATAACTTTCAAGGCCAGTTTATATAATATATCAAACTTTTCCCAGTCAGGCATCCTACTACCAAGAGCATTTAAACTCACCGGACTGAATGATGTTTTTATATTTCATTTCCAGCTGCTGCCACGTTCTTTTTATTGCAGAAGGATTGCACCTACATGACAAAAAATCGTAGGTATATATGTTTATACATATACGATACGATATACATAATATATATATATATATATATATATATATATATATATATATATATATATAGTTCCTCCAATTCGACTGGCGAGAAATAAACGGAGCGTTTTTTGTCACGTGGCGTTGCCATGGTGAATCGTGTTATCTTCGCTCAATTGATGATGGCTTTTTAAAGCCGCGGTGAACACGAGTAACCTCGGGTGAAGTTACTCAGAGTGGATTTAACTGATTGAAACCAGCTGTTCTGAAACAGAAAACTCAGAGTAGCGATTATCTGAGTAAATCAACTCAGAGTTCATATTTTAACTCAGTGTTGCCTGAACCTCCTTATTGAAACGGGTCCCTGGATTCCTCTTTCGAAAGAGAAAACAATGCAGCCCAGTATACACTCTCGCGTGTTTGTTAACGAGCGGCTCTGTTACAGATGGAACGTGTTCCTGGCATAAACAGCCTAATGGCCGGTTGTCAGTATGCTCGCCTGCTGTTGCTCAAAGTGCAGTAGACACGCTCTTTCTGCTTTTTGTAAATGCGTCTTTCATGCGGTGTTACATCAAAACTGTGTACCGAGCACCAAAAGAATATAGAAACACTTGCCAGCTGGTGAATCTCGTCCGCGCCGACTTGTGACTGTAAAGCCATCTGAGCGATGGCAGCGGCGACAAAGGGCCGGCCGAGGTGTCAATTCTGTGGTAGCGTGGCCGAGCGGTCTAAGGCGCTGGATTAAGGCTCCAGTCTCTTTGGAGGCGTGGGTTCAAATCCCACGGCTGCCAGCTATTGCTTGAAAAGCCTGTTTGCCCTCAGGCTTAAAAGGGCAGCTTTTAATTCGCATCTCACTTTCAAGTACCTGCAGACCATCTGAGCCAAAGTTGCCATTTCATGTGTGCTCGATGAGGGGGCATGCAACTGTGATTTGGCTTACCTCCAGGGACAGTGATGAATTACCGTGCATTGACAAGGTAGCTCTTATGCCGGGGCCTCACCAATTTTTTTTTAAATTGTAGAGTAGTTTAAAACTGGGAGAGACCACAAACATGAGCACAAAAAATCCTGGATTTAATAGTTTTGCACCTATAACGTGTGGTGTGCTGTGACGATGATAGCACACCACACAAGATCAGATTTGTGAACTACAGTCTATATATATACTGTACATGTTTAATGTAAACCAATGTGTTTCTGTAAAACAACAATTTCTGTGATTTTACAAATGTTTGCTTTGAAGGAACCTATAAGGCATGCAAGAGCAGAAAAATACCAAAGATAAGCTGTCAGGGTAGTTTTAAAACACGTCTGAGTTTCACTTACCTGCCAACTCCCAGAATCCCATTACCCGGTTCAGGTGTACTTGATGAACTGCAATCTACAGGTGGCATCGCCTCCAGATGTAAGACTGAACAACCCTGCTTCAGAAAGGTGCACAGAACCCTAAGCTGACAGAACCCTGTAAGTCTGAGAAGCATCGTCGGGGCCTAGTGTAAAACACAATGTCGGAAACGACCCACAGAACCGCACCTGGAGGACACCCCCGCCTTGAGCGTCTACACCGAAAACTTGGGGCATGACCTCACGAGCCCGGATAGCTCAGTCGGTAGAGCATCAGACTTTTAATCTGAGGGTCCAGGGTTCAAGTCCCTGTTTGGGCGATGGGTGCCCACCTGTACCTCACCTTTACTTTGTGAGCTGTTCTGGCATCGCCCTTTGTATTGATCGAGCTTTGCTTCAGCACACGCACCAGAAATTCCTTGACAGCTGAGCAAAAGCTGCAATTCCCTCCCTGTAGATGTAGTCGGGAAGTCCTGCTCTCACAACTTCGCCGGAGGGCTGTTGGCTTGCCGTGATCATATCCTGGTTATGACTCTTTTTTGTGGCCGCAGCGATTCCGGGTCATGGCAGGGGACTGTTTGCTGTTTTTGTTGATGTCCTGCCTGTCCGTATTTGACGCCCCATTACATCGCCTGTTACGCTGCCAGCTCGCCCCACTTTGCCACACGCGCTAAACCCAGATGACCTGTAGTCTATTGTAGTCGTGGCCGAGTGGTTAAGGCGATGGGTAAACCCTGCCGACTACGGTTGCTTTAGGTGTTTGCTTTGCGGACATACAATTTCACGAGCAGCTTTGTTGCGTTATCTTAAGGTCGGTACAACAGGATTCCTCTTTCGAAAGAGAAAACAATGCAGCCCAGTATACACTCTCACGTGTTTGTTAACGAGCGGCTCTGTTACAGATGGAACGTGTTCCTGGCATAAACAGCCTAATGGCCGGTTGTCAGTATGCTCGCCTGCTGTTGCTCAAAGTGCAGTAGACACGCTCTTTCTGCTTTTTGTAAATGCGTCTTTCATGCGGTGTTACATCAAAACTGTGTACCGAGCACCAAAAGAATATAGAAACACTTGCCAGCTGATGTATCTCGTCCGCGCCGACTTGTGACTGTAAAGCCATCTGAGCGATGGCAGCGGCGACAAAGGGCCGGCCGAGGTGTCAATTCTGTGGTAACGTGGCCGAGCGGTCTAAGGCGCTGGATTAAGGCTCCAGTCTCTTTGGAGGCGTGGGTTCAAATCCCACCGCTGCCAGCTATTGCTTGAAAAGCCTGTTTGCCCTCAGGCTTAAAAGGGCAGCTTTTAATTCGCATCTCACTTTCAAGTACCTGCAGACCATCTGAGCCAAAGTGGCCATTTCATGTGTGCTCGATGAGGGGGCATGCAAGTGTGATTTGGCTTACCTCCAGGGACAGTGATGAATTACCGTGCATTGACAAGGCAGCTCTTATGCCGGGGCCTCACCAATTTTTGGAGGGCTGATAGCACACCACACAAGATCAGATATGTGAACCACAGTCTATATATATACTGTACATGCTTAATGTAAACCAATGTGAGCATACAACAATTTCTGTGATTTCACAAATGTTTGCTTTGAAGGAACATATAAGGCATGCAAGAGCAGAAAAATACCAAAGATAAGCTGTCAGGGTATTTTTAAAACACGTCTGAGTTTCACTTACCTGCCAACTCCCAGAATCCCATTACCCGGTTCAGGTGTACTTGATGAACTGCAATCTACAGGTGGCATCGCCTCCAGATGTAAGACTGAACAACCCTGCTTCAGAAAGGTGCACAGAACCCTAAGCTGACAGAACCCTGTAAGTCTGAGAAGCATCGTCGGGGCCTAGTGTAAAACACAATGTCGGAAACGACCAACAGAACCGCACCTGCAGGACACCCCCGCCTTGAGCGTCTACACCGAAAACTTGGGGAATACCCTCACGAGCCTGGATAGCTCAGTCGGTAGAGCATCAGACTTTTAATCTGAGGGTCCAGGGTTAAAGTCCCTGTTCGGGCGATGGGTGCCCACCTGTACCTCACCTTTACTTTGTGAGCTGTTCTGGCATCGCCCTTTGTATTGATCGAGCGGTGCTTCAGCACACGCACCAGAAATTCCTTGACAGCTGAGCAAAAGCTGCCAATTCCCTCCCTGTAGATGTAGTCGGGAAGTCCTGCTCTCACAACACTTTTTTGGGGGGGCGGATAATGGCGGACGGACACACGGCAACAACTTTGGATATGGCTGGAGGAACATGTGCGGCAGACGAACCTGGACCTGAACTTGGACTACGAGATGGAACAGCTAATGAAAAGCATCAAAGGTGGATATCACTGGGGTGAATGCACAGGTTGAAGATATCATAAAGGCTGTAACGGAAAGAATCGGAAAAGGGAAAATCCTGGCGGTAAGACCCAAACAAGAAAATGAATATGAGGTGACTTTGGAAAATGCGGATGATGATGAACTGTTGGAAGTACACTTGAACAATGACCTTCTACAAGCTGTCGGGCCACAGCAGATCAACAAGGAGGTGGGAGTTTAACGGGTGAGCCTAAAGTTTGGCCACCAGGAGGTGGGCCTTAAAAGGGCAGATTCAAAGTCTGATGCTCTACCGACTGAGCTATACGGGCTCGTCTTGGAGCGCGCCGCAGTTCTTGTGGAATGCATCCTTCAAAATGATGGCCGCCTACATCAAGAGAGACGACTCGTGGCCGTTTGGTAGTACTGGCAGACGTGACAGTCAAAGTGAGGCCTGGCCAGTGCAGTCGGTAACGCATGCGACTCTTAATCGCAGTGTCGTGGTTTTGAACCCCGCGTTGGGCACCTGCGTTGCTCCTCTGCGGGAGTGCCCTGGCTAGCAGGCCTAGTGCTGGGGCCTTCTTGGGACGAGTAAAACTTCTGACGGGGGTTCTCTGAAAACAAGAGCGGCGGTGCTACGTGTTTGCTCATAGTTTTGCCACGCTTTGGCACTTTAATTCCGATTCAACAGAGCGACGTGTCAGAGGAAAGTACCGCGTCGTTTTCTGTCGCTATCCCCGACTGCACACACATCCGTCTCTGTGGACTGTGGCGCAGCATCAGCAGTCTCGCTTTCCATTGTGAGATTGGACGGGAGCCAATCGCGTCGCGGGATGAGAATGGACCACGAACATGCCCATTGTCAGATTGGATTACGAGCCCACAGGTAGCGGATTCATGAGCAAAGTACAAGTTATGTTTTAATCTTAACACTCTGTTCTTAATTAGTTATTAAGTCGATCCTTTTTCAGTCACAAAATCTCGTTTTGTCGAGTGTTGCTCCGCGATTGCGTGCTTTTGCGAAATGACGAGCGCAGGTAACGGACAATGAAGCATCAAAGTAAATGTTAAAAACCTGTTTTCCTCTTCTGTTAACCAAATTCTTATTTTTAAAACATTCGTTGCGTTTTCATCTGTAATAAATAACAAACAAGGTTTGTCGAGTGCCTCCCTGAAGCAACCGATAATGTTAACTTCGGCTAACGTCACTTTGTAAGGGAAACATTACATGAACTTTATGTCAAACTTTGGTTTCGTGATCAATTATTAGGAATCCGTGTTATGTTGCCTTCGTTTCGATCTTCCGCCGTAATTTCGATGTTCTGTGTATTAACTGTGGTCGGGTTTTAACGATTTGCCAGTAATCATACATATTATACCTAATTTATTCATCTCAAAGTTAGTTTTGACAAAACAAACTATATTCGTAAACGTAGTCATCCCTTTCGAAAATGTACCATGGTTTTACTAGAGTAAATGTTTATTAGCCATATTTTTTGCATATTGATAAAACTGTGGCTAAACAAATGGTAATTGTTTAAATGGTTAAGTAGATGTTATGTTTAAACTATGGTTAGATTAGCAAAACTGTCACGAAATGGTTTTGACAGAACCCAGATGCAGGCAGACGAGGGGTTAAGTATAAATGTTTATTAAATAAAAGACCCACAATGGGGAAAAACAAGCACAAAAAACACTAGCAAACAAAAACTAGAAACAAACACCTTCCACGAGGGGGACAAAAACAAAACAAGAATCTTTAGAAAAGATAAATAATAAATTCCCAAACTGTAAACAGGAACCGGGTTATCCAATAACAGGGTGACAATACCGTGCACGCAAGACATCAGTGTTGGCCATAAACATTAGTCAAAAGATATAAGACAATGATAATGCACCGAACACTGAACAGAGAGAAACTGAGACTATATAAAGGGAGACACTAACGAGGAGTGATTACATGGGGAGAGTGGTGACAGGTGATTGGAATGAAACCATAACGAGTGAAACAACTACCAGGTGATGGGAATAAAATCCTAACGAAGGTGAAACACAAAACAGAAGATGGGAATGAAACCCTAATGAATTCAGGGTGGGGCTGAGAGACATAACAGGAAGACACGTGGCATCAAGTAACAACATAAAGCCACATGTCTCCACACATAACACAACAGAAACCCGAAAAAGTGGCAATGTCAACAGGAATGGCTGTTGAACGGGTTTCCAGTTTTAAGTTCCTGGGGACTCACATTTCGGAGGACCTGTCCTGGACCACCAACACCTCATGCCTGGTCAAGAAGGCTCACCAGCGTCTCTTCTTTCTGAGGACACTGAAGAAGAACCAACTGTCTTCAACTATCCTGGTGAACTTCTATCTCTGCACGATAGAGAGCATCCTGACCAACTGTGTCACAGTCTGGTACGGGAACTGTTCTGTTGCTGAGCGCAAGGCACTGCAGCGGGTGGTGAAAACAGCCCAGCGCATCACAGGGACTACACTTTCTGCCATTGAGGACACCCAGAAGAAACGCTGTCTGCGTCGAGCTCGCAGCATTCTCAAGGACTCCTCTCACCCCGCTCATAGACTGTTTACTCTCCTGCCTTCTGGTAGGCGCTTCCGGTGCCTCCGGACAAGAACCAGCAGACTAAGAAACAGCTTTTTTCCCAGAGCTGTTTCATTATTGAACTCTGCCCCTCACTGATTCCAGTACCTCTCATACCCTTAACTCCAATGCTGCTACAACATTGTTTACATTGCACTACAGGGCTGCATGCATGACTGAACTGTACACACCAGTACTTCATGTTATCTGCTCTACCGGACTGTTTACACACACACAGCATCATTTGCACTCTATACTGCTCACTTGCACACCAGGAATATTTAACTGAATGCTCATTTGCACTAATGGACCACTTCCATGACTGCACTAACCTATCTACTGCACTGTAATTCTATTAACTGCATCTAGTCATCTACTGCACTGTAACTTCAATAACTGCATTAACTAACCAACTGTACGGTAACTCTATTAACTGCATCTACTCATCAATTGCACTATAACTTCAATAACTGCATTAACTAATCAACTGCACTGTAACTCTATTAACTGCATCTACTCATTAATTGCACTGTAACTTTCCGTAACTGCATTAACTAATCTACTGCTCTGTAACCTTATTAACTGCATTAACTCATATACTGCACCGTAACTTTAATAACTGCATTAACTCATATACTGCACCGTAACTTTAATAACTTCATCAACTTCAACAACTGCATTAACTCACCTATTGCACTGCAATAACTAATATATATTTATGCATACCTAAGTCACTTGCACTATTTTAGTCTAAATTATTATCTGTTCATATCCACCTGTACATTAATGTTCATAGTACATTGTCATCTGTATATATTGTTCATAGTATATACCTACTGTCATATTTTCATAGAACACACCTACTGCAAAATATTTTTATAATCCATGCCCACTGTATTATATTCTCACTATTGTATTCTGTATTTATTCTAACTGTATATCCTGCACTTGCTAACTGCACTTCTGGTTAGACCTAAACTACATTTCGTTACACTGTACTTGTATATGTGTAATGACAATAAAGTTTAATCTAATCTAATCAATGTCATGACTCTGCCCAGGGAGCTAGAAACCTCGAGACAGGAAGGACAGAGTCCTAACAAAAACCTTCTATTTGTGGGTGCAAACTACTCTTTCCTTTTTTGTTATGAAATCAGGGGTACCATAATTAAGTCAGCTTCAGGTTGTAATTGAAATGCATGTTTTTATGGTTTAAACCTTACATTTGAATGAAATAATAATACTAGTAATCAGTGTATTTATCCAGTACCTGCAAAAATTAACCCTTTTGCTTTTATTCCCATGTTATGCTTAGATGAACACTAAACCAAAGAGTCACAAGGGTATGGGAGATGGCGAGTGGATGGCCAGGTTGAGGACTTTTGCCAGCTCTGGGGTCTGGCCTTCTGGAGGAGGCAATAGACCAGCCCCAAGGCAGAAAAAATGGCATGACCTCTATCAGAAGGTAGCGCACATTTACCTGTATCTATTAGATAGCGTGTTCGCTTATTGCTCATAAACTCTTTGTAAGTCACTTTGGACAAAAGCGTCTGCTAAATGTCTAAATGTAAATGTATTAGTCCAAGACAGGCATACACACGTTTGTGTGACTTTGGTGAGGACATTGCATAGACGTCAAGTGATTCAATCTGGTTTTTATCACAAAAACCAAGACATAACAATGCAGATCACAGATTTTTTCATATTTGTGAAAGACTTTATATCTAATGAGGACCAGTAAAATGTCCTTGTTAGTAAGTTATAATATTCAGCAATATTTGGCCCTTATAAAAGTGTAGTAAACTGTTATTTTTTGCCCTCTCTTGTCCTCACCAACCAGCAGGTCAGGAACATTTAACTTTCTTTACTTGACAATGTTTTGTTTTCTCATTTGATATGTATTATATGCTCTCTTTGCTTAGGTGAGCAATATTGTTGCTCTTTGGCAGAACCTGCTGGATTACGACAAGCAGCGAGTGGTGTTCGCTGCCAGACACCAGAGCAGGCTGGACACAGGGAGGTTCAGGTCGCCCAGAAAGAGGCAGGAGTTCAGTCCAGGGGTGGAGAGTGTGAAGAGGCACGCGCTCACAACCACTGCTCCACTTGCCCAATGGCCAGATTGTTGTCGCCTGATTGAGACAGGCTCTGTGCCATTCACCGGAGTCCCAAGAAGAAGGGAAATGGGACAGTCTCCAGATGGGATCTGATCCTGGCTGACTACAGGAAAATCAGGCGGTGCATTCTGGCCAATGGGAATGTTATGCAGCAGACCAACCTGCAACTAGTCAATGTGAGCCACACCACTGTTGTTCAGTGGCACAATAAGAGTGTAAAAACTCAGGACAGTGCAGTTGTGATGCAGGGACTGAAACTGCCTAGTTGTTTTCTGTGGCAGCTGACCCTCTTCTACCTGGCAATTGAAGGATTTTTATGGTGGTTTAAACGTGCCTTTACATTTAATATGCTTATGATTCCATTATTGATTACAAACTATGCATAATATGTTGAAAATATGACCAGTATGTGAACCAAGAATTTAGGGCTGATACTGTGGGCTTTTTCCACAGGAAAATGCTATGTGTGTGTGTTAAGATCAGGTTACGCACAGAGCATGTTGGGGCCTCCTATATAATTTGTTACAGATGGATGGTGGTTTGAAAAACAAGGCATTGAGCTGATTGGCTGGAGAGCAGACAAAGGGGAGACGATCTGATTGGACCCCAGCTGGAGAAGAGACTCGTCGAGAAATACATATAAATACCTGTGAGATTGTTTCTCGTGGTCGATTCTGTGTGAGACGTTTTTGTGTCTGAGAATCCACCGAAACAGCTGTTTGTTTGAGACTTCTGATCAGTAAATTTCAACGTTTTCTGAACTGGCCTTTCTCCAATTTTTGAACGCGCAGAACATTGTTTTAATGTTCATCAGATGGTGACCCCGGACGTGATTGGAGAAAAAGGCATCTAAAGAGAACCATACTCGGGGATTGACCGAAAATCGGGACGAGACAACTTTTAATTCAACACACTGTCGACAGAATAACCAAAGGTGAGCAGAGACCTGTTTAAACAAACTTCTGCAGATTGGATATTCCAAATTTATGTGTTGAGTTTGAAGTATATCCGTACCATTGAGTAGAAATTAAAAGTCATTGATATTTGTTGATCAGAATAAAAGGCGATTTTATTTACATTAACAAGACCGGTGAAAGGCCGCGTCACGAGTTTATTTACGTTAACAAGACCGGTGAAAGGCCGCGTCACGATTTTTATTTACGTTAACAAGACCGGTGAAAGGCCGCGTCACGAGGTTATTTACGTTAACAAGACCGGTGAAAGGCCGCGTCACGATTTTTATTTACGTTAACAAGACCGGTGAAAGGCCGCGTCACGAGTTTATTTACGTTAACAAGACCGGTGAAAGGCCGCGTCACGATTTTTATTTACGTTAACAAGACCGGTGAAAGGCCGCGTCACGAGTTTATTTACGTTAACAAGACCGGTGAAAGGCCGCGTCACGATTTTTATTTACGTTAACAAGACCGGTGAAAGGCCGCGTCACGAGTTTTATTTACGTTAACAAGACCGGTGAAAGGCCGCGTCACGATTTTTATTTATTACGTTAACAAGACCGGTGAAAGGCCGCGTCACGATTTTTATTTTACGTTAACAAGACCGGTGAAAGGCCGCGTCACGAGTTTATTTACGTTAACAAGACCGGTGAAAGGCCGCGTCACGATTTTTATTTACGTTAACAAGACCGGTGAAAGGCCGCGTCACGAGTTTATTTACGTTAACAAGACCGGTGAAAGGCAGCGTCACGGTTTTATTTACGTTAACAAGACCGGTGAAAGGCCGCGTCACGATTTTATTTATAAAGGTACACTAAAAGCCGATTAAACTGTGCATATTGTGTACTGTATACTGTACCATTGTTGTGTAAAATGTCTGAATTTGAGAAGAAGTGTGTGATTTATGGGAATTCCCCTGTAATTATACAATGGGAAAAAATTGTTGATATGCTAATGGCCCAATCAGAGCCGAAAAATCGTAAAAAGGAAAGGAAAATCTGGGGAAACAAATGGAGTCAAATTTGCATGGAGAATGTGTGGAAGGAATCTGAGAAAGTGTTGATTAAGATCACTCCAAAAATCAGGGAAATGGAGGAAAAAGCTCATGCAAGTTTAAACAAACATGTAGAAGGAGGAAAAGATGTGAAGTGGTTAGATAAAAATAAGCATAAAAAGGAGGAAGAGAGATTGAGAGAAGAATTACGCCTGTGGACACGCATTGCTTTGACTGCAATTGCTTTGAGTTCCCCTAGGGGGGGCACAGGACATGTGCAGTCGGAGGAGCCAGAGAAAGAAATGGTGAGAGAGTCAGGAAGTGCAGGAGCCAGTATCTCGTGTCATACTGAGACCGCCCCCTTATATCCTGATTTGAATAAGCTGTTGCCACCGCCCTACATACCAGCATCACAGCAAGTGCAAGTGAATGTGAAAGATTCCAGGGTGGAGGTAGACATGCCAGATCTAGATGTTTTAAAGGATCAAATAAACGTGTTGACAGCACAATTAGAATTAATGGTAAATAAACAGGAAACCATACAAAGAAAGAATAGCATAACAAGCCAAAGTGCACGAGTAGTGCACAATGAGGAGTAAGACAAAGACATGAAGGGACAGGGAGCATGTAATAACAGTGAGGATGGAGGGCCACTGCAGGTATGTAGGGACGTAGTTATTAAAGGAACTATGATGTCTACCCCAGTGTCACAGGGTACTAGGAGTCGTACCAGAGCCTGTCAGTACACTCCAGCCTGTCAATTCACTCCCCCTCAAGAGAGACAATGGGACAGTATGTGTCGCCCAGGTAGTGAGTATGAAACGCCCAACTAATGTCAGGAGGGGCAACTAACATGCCTCTGTTACAGGGCAACCGAGGGGTACCAAAGTACCAGCCCTGGAGCCATAGTGACATGACAGCTGTGCTGGCAAAATTGCCCCCCATTACATCTGGTGGAGGCAGATAGCTTACAAAGTTGATGGCATTGTGCCACGGCACCACCTTGGCGGTAGGAGACATAAGATGCCTTTTAGGCCAAATTTTTACTGTTTCTCAGATGGCAGAGTTTGAGAAGGATGCAAACCTTGAAGACGAACCCAATGACGCACGGTATACCACTGTCAGTACAGCGATCGCCAGGGCCCTCAGAGAAAAATTTCCAACACCCCCAACCGTATACCAAAACATTAAGTTCCGCATTAAGCCTGGTGAGACTGGAGCGAGTTACTATTTTAGATGCGCAGCTGAATGGGAGCAGATGGTAGAAGAAAATAGTCTAAATAATCCAATTACGCGTGATATATTTAGAACTGCCGTAATGACAGGGGCCCCCAATGGTGTCAAGCAGGCAATGGAATGTAATCCTGACATTCCAGTTGCCAGCAACGAAATGTGGGAAAGACATCTGATGTTCCATATAGATAGTGGTCAACAACAGGCCACTAACAGCTTTGGTAGATACCGGAGCAACATACTCCACAGTAACGAGGGGCACAATCACTGACAAAGATCTAAGTGATAAGACTGTTGGAGTTATGGGATTCTCTGGAGGGTTAGAACACTGGCATCTTACTGTTCCTCTTACCACGAAAGTGGCAAATCAGTCCCTGTCACACTCATTTCTGTACTCCACAAAAGCACCTGTTCCCTTATTGGGCAGAGATCTGTTGATTAATTTGGGTGGAAACATTTTATGCTCACCAGAGGGTGTCACAGTCACGTTCCCGGACGGCACTAAGGTCGACTGTTCACAGGCACACAGTAGAGAGGGCCACCAGCAGGTTTTGTTTGGAGGACCCTTGCAGGAGATGGCAGACATATATTGGGTGGAATTAGATGATTCTCAATCAGGGGCCAGGGCACTGTATAAGAACCAGTGGCCCTGGATCAAAGACTTAGCTGTCTATTTACCTCCCATCGACCCCCTGCATTGTACACTATTTTATGACCGTAATGACACTGTCACATACCAGGAAATGTTCCATGACATTGAGGGCCAAATGTGGACACTCACAGGGGAGGCTCTATATGTAGGACAAGAGGGTGTAGTAGTTCCAGTTACACTGACACCAGAACAACAGATATGGTATGAAATGGCAGACACAGCTGAACCTCACATTTCTATGGCACTGCATCCAGGCCATGAAGCTCGAGAGTTAGGAGCTATAACAAAGAGGTTGCGCTTGGTGACCGATTGGGAGCCCTCTGGCATTGTAGGGGTTTTGTATTCGCGTATGACAGATTCATATTGGGTACCACAAAAAACGGCCGATAGGGGCCAATTGACTCATCCGAAATTACAAGAAGCCATGGTCGCGAACTAACAGACGGTCCCGGAGCTGAGCAGTTAATTAACAGCCAGCCGGACGACCTCTGGTCACAAGGTCCAACGGACGTTGGCCACTGTAACATTGAGCCAGTCACATTTCAGTTAAAATCGACAGAACCAGTTTGGGTCCCACAATATCCTAACAAAAGGGAGGCAGAGGAAGGCATTGCACCCACTGTTCAAGGTTTAGTGGAGAAAGGTGTCATTGTTCCATGGCGATCACCATGGAACACCCCGATCTTTCCTGTCAAGAAACCAGGCACAAACAAATATAGATTAGTAATGTGGCAGTAATGTGTCACTGTAAAAAAAAAAAAACTACTTGTAAGTCGCTTTGGATAAAATGAATAAATGTAAATGTAAATGTAGTCCATGATCTGCGTCGAGTAAACAGCCTGGTGGCAACACCAACAATGGCCGTACCAAACCCATATACTGCCATCTCAAATTTGACGCCAGCTCACCAATGGTTCACATGCATTGATTTGGCCAACGCTTTTTTCTGTATACCAATCTCGGAAGAATGTAAATCATACCTGACTTTCACTTACCGAAAATGTCAACAGACTTCCACAGGGCTTTATTTTATCGCCAGGGATATTCAATCAGGTCCTGAAAAATCAGCTGATAAATTGTGTGTTACCTGTAGATTGCGTTCTAATAATGTATGTTGATGATCTTTTGTTGGCAGCCTTAACCAACGAAGATTTCTTAAAAGCAACGGCGCCATTCTGAGACAGCTGCATGCGTCTGGGTTCAAGGTTAGTAAAGAAAAACTGCAGGTCAGCAGGCCATCTGTTACTTTCATGGGCCGTTTAATCACAGGCCAAGGCACAACGTTGTCTGATCGCCAACGTGATGGCATCTTGTCACACCCAAAGCCACACAATGTGAAGGACATGCTTTCCTTTTTGGGATTGACAGGTTTCAGCAGAAATTATATCCCTATGTATGTAGCGGTCACCAAGCCATTACGAGACATGGTCAAGGAACAAGGCAAGAGAAATGTGCAGGCGAAGTTAACATGGACCCCTGAAACAGAAACCGCGTTCATTAAATTGAAAGGGGAGCTGTCACATGCAGCATATCTGCATAGCCCTGATTACAGCAAGGCATTTTTCCTAGACGTTTCTGAAACAGGGAATAGCGCACATGGAGTACTTTTCCAGAAGCAGTCTAGTGCTAGACGTGTGCTCATGTATTTCAGTGTCCTAATGGACGCCATTGAACAACGCCAGCCGGCTTGTGCCAGGTTCACTGCAGGATTGGCAAAGATTATTGAAAAGACATCACACATTGTGATGGGTCATCAGTTAACGGTCCTGACCACGCACTCTGTCATGTCGTTTGTCAACTCTGAATCATTTACGTTTTCACCGTTGAGGCAGAGAAAACTGTCCAAATGTCTAACGGCGCCAAACATAACATATAAACATGACGGCATTAACATGGCAGATTTGTTCACCAAAGGGGAACCACATGACTGTGCACCAATCACTGACCTGGCATCTCGTGTTCGCCAGGACTTAACTGCAACCCCTATCCCTGAAGCCTCGGACGTGATTACACTTTTCACAGACGGGTGCTGTTTTAGAGCTCATGATGGCTCTTTGGTCTCAGCTTACTCTGTTGTGCAGCAAACAGACTTAGGTTACACCACTAGGGAAGCAGAAAAAATAGAAGGCAAACAGTCGGCACAGAGAGCAGAACTAATTGCGGTCACACAAGCACTAAAACTTGCAGGGTCTGGCAAAGTCAACATTTATAGTGACTCAGCTTATGTCGTGGGTGCTGTCCATGTCGAACTCGCAGTTTGGCAAAGGAGTGGGTTCGTCACTACGTCTGGTAAGCCTATAGCACATGACGCAGAAGCACGTGCACTGTTGGACGCATTGAAAATTCCAGCAGCTGTTGCTGTCATAAAATGTCAGGGCCACTGGAAAACAGAAAGTGCTGTAGCACAGGGAAATGAGGCTGCTGACTTGGCTGCCAAAACAGCTGCAGGCTATCAGGTGACCATGATGGTACAGACTGACTGTTCCTATGTGAAACTGTTACCATCTTTCAGCAGAGAAACACTTGTGGCCGAACATGGCAAATGCACACCAGAAGAACTGTCAACGTGGACAGAGTATGGGGCCCTGTGTGCACCAGATGGTCTGTGGCAGGCCCCAGATGGCAGACCAGCATTGCCCATGAGCCTGTCACGCTCTATCATGAACCAAGCACACACTATGTCGCACGTGAGTTCAAAACAGATGATGAAAATATTGCAATATTGGTGGCATCCTTTTTTGATGGCTATGGTGTCTAACTTTGTACTTTCATGCGACATTTGTCAAAAACATAACATCAAACCAACTTTAAAACAGTTAAAGGGCACATTTTTGCCATTGCGAGGCCCAGGAGAGGAAATCGTGATTGACTTTACAGACATGGTAGAGAGGGTGCAAGGGAAACGGTATTTGTTGGTGATAGTTGACCAATTCACAGGTTGGCCTGAGGCTTTTCCTTGTGGGAAAGAAGACAGCACTGCAGTCATTAAGTGTCTCATTAATCTGTACATTCCGCATTACGGTTTCCCCCGGCACATCCGGTCAGATAACGGCTCGCACTTCAAAAATGAGCATTTAAAAATCGTAGAGAAATCGCTGGGTCTAACGCATGCGTTTGGAGCCGTCTATCATCCTGAATCGCAAGGTAAGGTCGAACGGATGAACCTAACACTGAAACTTAAATTGGCTAAAATCTGTGCACAGACCAAATTATCATGGCTATCAGCTCTTCCGTTGGCTCTACTGTCTGTACGTTCCTCTGTTAACAGAATCACTGGCTTTACACCTTTTGAATTGCTTACAGGTAGATCTTTTCCAGGACCGTCGACGCCGCTGAAGCCGGACACCTGTGTATATTTTGACAAACTGACTGCAATGATTCAACATTTCTCTCAGCAGACTCCCTCTGACATTGCTGGAGAACCTGTCGAGCCCTGTTCACAGTGGGTGCGCCTGAAGAAGTTTCGAAGGAAGTGGAATGAGCCACGCTGGACGGAACCTCTGAAAGTGACAGCAAGGACATCACATTGTGTCCGTCTATCTGGCAAGGGCGACACCTGGTATCACTTGTCTTCTTGTGTTAACTGTGATCCACCAAACAGGTCGCTGTCAGAGACTGCTGTGGACCTGGGGGCTCAGGTCCAAGAGGGGGAGGGTATCTCTGGAGCAGAAAGTGGAGCAGAAAGTGGGACACAGGCATCAACAACAGTGGCATTAACAATCTAGTGCAAAAAGGCTGTGGTTTGGACAATTTAGATTTTCAAAAAGTCAAGAGTATATTGAGATAGGTGTTCACAGGAGTACAGATAGTCCATAACCATATACTCATTATAATCAAGGGTTATCAACATTTTCATAGTAATTTTTATCGTAATCTCTATATCTTAATTTTCTTTCTAATTCTTTATAATCAATATATATTGTTGTTATTGTGATTCTTCAATTTTAATATTCACATTTTCCATATTTTCGATATTTACTATTTTTCATATTTTTATATATTCACAGTTTTCATATTTCATATTCAGTATTTTCCATATTTTCCATATTTTTATATTGCTATTGTGATTTTATATTGTCATATTCATTAACGTATAACCATTTATTCCTTACATTTCTATTTTGTGGGATTTTAACCACATATTTTTTCTTAATTTCATATTCCCATTAAGTGTACTGTGTGTTTAACCATTTAAATTTTTCCAAGAGTGTGTTTATTGTTCCTTTAAAGTCCAAGAGAGGGTAACGAGATGAAGCTGTGGGAAAACTGTAAGCTGTCAGGGATCCTATTAATAATTTCAGGGGTTATAGTAGGAATAATTTTTAGCATAACTGAGGGTCAGGAAAGTAACAACAACATATCGAAACCAAGTTACAAAAGAGCCATAGCCGATACGAGGTTACCGTGTGAACAACTTGTAATTAACTATGTTTGGGGTAAGACCACATCATTTACTTTCGACCTATGCGCTGTCATAAATTGTGGGGGAAAAAATAGCTCATGGAGGGGGTACGAGGTATATGTACGTACGGACGGGAATATGGACAGTGTTTGTAAGGCTTACCAGTCTAGGCAAACCTATAGGGGTGAATGGTGTCCATCATGGAATAAGGTAATAGCATATACCGGTGGTTGGACCCCGAAAGAACCCAGCCTTTGGACCCGTACCTCGGCAAAATTTGATTTTAAAATGCAAAGAGATTACAGTGCAAGCCAAAATCCACTCACCCTTTCAATATCCACCAGAACGGGATCAGCCAATTATACAGGGGAGTTTTTCCTTATAATGGGGGTGCACAGCCCAGGAACAGATAAAAAAGCAGTAATAAAATTTGTTGTGGACAGTTCACCTGAGGAGGAAAGAAATGGGACAGTAGCTGAGCCATTATCGGTAGGACAAAAGAATGGGGTAGTAGAAATAGATTACACCATGTTAAAACCAGAAGATATGATAGAAAGAGCCACAGGATATGGGGAAAATAATTTGTGGCTGGAATGGATAATTACCACAGCCAGAGAACAGAGCTTAGATGATTGTGTAGGATGTGCTAATGCAAGACCCCATTTATATATTGAACCAGCCCCGTTGTACCAATACGATACGTGGGGCTATGAGTGTATGTTGGCATTGACACGGATGGCCAGTCCAAACATTTTACGACATTGGCAGCAATATTCCCACCAATAACCAACCTTTCACGGGCAGGTCCATTTACACCAAAGAAAGCAAATTATACCTGTTTTGATATTAAACGTCTATCACCAACCAGCAACCTGGGGGAGATAAATAAGGAGTGGTGTGATCAGATCATAGTAGATAATGGGACTAAAATAGGTACGTGGGCTAGGGCAGGTTTGTATTATTATTGTGGAGATCGAAGATTGTTTACTAGGATACCTGAGCAGGCAAAGGGAGTGTGTGCTTTGGTAAGACTGGGAGCCCCAATAACCCTGATAGGAGACAGAGCAGTCAGAACGGAAACCGTGAATTCAGCAACATTGACTAGAAGACGTAGAAGACACATCATTACAAAGAGAGCAATAGGATCAAGTGTAGATTTATCATTAAATAGTCCGATGTACATCGATGCGATAGGGATTCCACGAGGTGTACCGGATGAATATAAGCTAGCGAGCCAAGTGGCAGCAGGTTTTGAGAATATACCAATAATAGCTGCTCTTTTTCCAGTCACCCCAAACAAGAATGTAGATAGGATTAATTATGTGCATTATAATGTGATGAGGTTAGCGAATATGACAAGAAATGCAGTAGATGGTTTAGCAGAACAGCTAGCACCAACTTCACTTATGGCTATACAGAACCGAATGGCTCTGGACATGTTGTTGGCAGAAAAGGGAGGAGTATGTGTAATGTTTGGTGATCTTTGCTGTACTTACATTCCTAATAATACAGCACCAGACGGATCAGTCACTAGGGCATTGGAAGGTTTGAAAACTTTGTCTATCGAAATGAAGGAACATTCAGGAGTGAATAATCCTATTGGAGATTGGCTAGACAAGGCACTAGGCAAATGGAAATCAGTGTTAATGTCGATTGTGGTATCAATAGCTGTATTTGTAGGTATTTTGGTCTCATGTGGATGCTGTTGTATTCCCTGTATCAGATCACTATGTAACCGGCTGATATTAGCGTCAATAGAAAAGACAGACCTAACCCCTCCCAAATATACCATGCCTCTATTGTCTGGCGACCACTTCCTAGATGAGGATGATAATGATGTTTGTGATGATTTGTGACCATTTTTAATGGTCAAGAGGGGGACTGAAGGATTTTTATGGTGGTTTAAACGTGCCTTTACATTTAATATGCTTATGATTCCATTATTGATTACAAACTATGCATAATATGTTGAAAATATGACCAGTATGTGAACCAAGAATTTAGGGCTGATACTGTGGGCTTTTTCCACAGGAAATTGCTATGTGTGTGTGTTAAGATCAGGTTACGCACAGAGCATGTTGGGGCCTCCTATATAATTTGTTACAGATGGATGGTGGTTTGAAAAACAAGGCAGTGAGCTGATTGGCTGGAGAGCAGACAAAGGGGAGACGATCTGATTGGACCCCAGCTGGAGAAGAGACTCGTCGAGAAATACATATAAATACCTGTGAGATTGTTTCTCGTGGTCGATTCTGTGTGAGACGTTTTTGTGTCTGAGAATCCACCGAAACAGCTGTTTGTTTGAGACTTCTGATCAATAAATTTCAACGTTTTCTGAACTGGCCTTTCTCCAATTTTTGAACGCGCAGAATATTTTTTTAATGTTCATCACAATGTGCCCCCCCCGTCTGCACTCCCCCTGCCAGGACCAGCTCACCAATACCACTTGCCCAGTAGCACCGTTGGGCAGGCTCCGTTGAGAAGGAAGAAGAATGCCATCAGCACCAGCAGTTTTTTCACCGACTGCTGAAAAACCACCAACACCGCGGCAACTCTTTCCTGCTCCACCCCAGGTGCTCAAATGGTGATGGTGATGCCGATGCCAGTGGCCTCACAGGGGCCTGTGCTGTTTCCTGCTTCACAGGCTCCTATTGTCAGCCTCTCTTCTGCTCCTTCTCCTGCTGCTTCTGTTGGTCCAGTTCGAAAACTCACACGAAAAGTGCTGCACAACACGTGCAAGAAATGCGGGAAGTTCAGGACAGCAGAGACTGGGCACAGCCAATACAAGGGGGTTGTATACTGTCCCTCTGTAGAGGCTGTACCAAAATAACAGTGGTTGGAGAATAAAAAAGTAACTCCTCCAAGTAAAAATGCAAAGATCATTTAATTACCTTCTTGTCCTTTCAAACCTGTTTGACTGTCTTCTGCGAAACACAAAATATATTTAAAAGTTTGTGAACAAAAACCATTGGTCCCCATTCACTATTTTGTTTGGGCACATATTGATGAACATTTCTTCAATGTTCTGCGTGTTCAAAATTGGAGAGAGGCCAGTTAAGAAAATGTTGAAATTTATTGATCAGAAGTCTCAAACAATACAACAGCTGGGTACAGCAGCTGCTGGGTGGGTTCTCAGACGCAAAGTCTTACACAAAGAACCGACCACGAAAAAAACAATTTCACAGCTTTTATAATATTTCACGTCGCGTCTCTTCTTCAGCTAGGGTCCAATCAGCTCTCTCTCCTTTGTCCTGTCTTCAGCCAACCAGGCTTACACTGCTTTGCTCTCGAACATCTGCAATGTTGTGCTGCCCCCTTGTGGAAATAGTTATTTGCGTTTTGAGTTTCTTGTGTTTGTCCACCCAGAGTTTCCGTAGCGCAGTTACTTTTCTATCAGTCCCACAGCGATGTCAAACTACAGTGTGTCTAAGTCTGTAAACGTCTAATTTGGTCCTTAAAAATATATGTCTGTGAGTATGTGTTTGATACTAATCTTTACTTCCTTCATATATACCAAATGTAGTTATTTTAGCATGTTTTCTGTTCGTAATTTGTAAGGAAATATGTGGCGCTAGTAATGTTAGCCTCCCTATGGCATTTTCCATGTATTTTAGCATAGCGCTAATCGCTCGCTAACGAGATCGTTTTATTTGAGGGTTTAGTGAATCCTAAACTACTTATGTTATATATGCATTGTTTATTAACCCTATTGAGGTTGCAGTATGCATTCTTTGTTTCTGTATGTTACAGTTTTACAGTCCTTCAGTAAAATACACCAAACGAACAAGATGCTTCCTGGTTCTTTATTGGAGACTGTTAGCTATCTGTAAAGCTAGTTCACACACACTAGTGAAGGCAGAATAGTAAAAAGACATGATGGAAGGTCAGCCAAAAGTCGTCAAAGAAGACAACACTACAGTTCCGGAACATCATAGTACAGTCAGTAAAGTTGGTGACCTGTGGGAAACAAGATCGAACTGTTCCAACACCTCACATGCGAGTCAGCGGTCCCGTGCCAGTCAAAGGTCCAATGCAAGCGTTTTGGCAGCAAGGGCACGTGCTAAGGCAGCTGCCGCCCAAGCACAAGCATCATACGCTGAAAGAGAAGCAGAGGTGATGAAAGAACAAGCCCACATTGAAGCGGAAGCTACAAAAAAGAAGGCAGAGCTCAGCGCTGACCTCCTCAAACTGCGTCTACAGAGCGCTGCCGCAGCCGCCAACGCCGAAGCAGAGGTCCTAGAGGCAGCAGCTGAGGATGAAGGTGGAGATACCTGGTTTCCTAAAAACAGCGACAACATCGCTCAGTCCATACAAGTTCCACCGCCGCCGGTTAGTACCTGCTTTGACTGTGCACAAGCTACCACACTAGTGCTCCCAGCAGCTCAGCAAGTAAATTACAATGGTGATTTTGAGCAAAATAAAGTCGACGAGTGCAGCATAAAAAACAGTGAGACTTGTGAACATAGGTTTCAAGAGCTACCAGAGGCGCATTCCTCACAATATGGCATCACCAGTGGAGCAGATCGTCCTTATACCCAAAGCTCGGTCAAGAATGCCTTTTTCACATCTCGCTCGCATAATCCAACCGCAGGCACTATTGACCAAAGATTTCAGCCACGCTCTTTTAACCAGTCTGCTCCATATCAACCCAGGCTATCGTCTCCTTGTCCTGTTGTCAGCAGAAACGAGTTCAATTCCTCAGCCACATCAGACTTAGCCAAATATTTGGTTCGCAGAGAGTTGGTCAGCTCAGGGCTCCTGACGTTTGATGATAAGCCTGAAAATTACTGGGCTTGGAAGGCATCTTTTTTGAACGCCTCAGTTGGACTATATTTATCCCCAAGAGAGGAGTTGGATCTCCTCTGCAAGTGGTTAGGTCCTAAATCATCGGAGCAAGCAAAACGATTGAGGGCCGTACACACCTACGATGCCACAGTTGGTGTCAAAATGGTGTGGCAAAGACTGGAGGAAAGCTACGGGTCCCCTGAAGCGATAGAGAATGCTCTCTTGAAAAGGTTGGACGACTTTCCCAGAATCGCTAACAAGGAAAACCACAAGTTAAGGGAGCTGGGTGATCTCATTTCAGAGCTTGATGCCGCCCGTGTAGATGGTCTCCTGCCCGGTCTGAGTTACCTAGATACGTCCCGGGGCATCACTCCTATTGTTCAAAAACTCCCATTCCACCTCCAAGAGAAATGGATTACTTCAGCATCCTACTACAAAGAGCGACACCATGCTTCGTACCCACCATTCCCTGTTTTCGTGAAGTTTGTGTGCGACAAAGCGAAAACGCTCAATGACCCAAGCTTTGCCCCCTTGCTCGGTACTAGTGGCCAAAGTGTCTATAGGCCTGAAAGACTGAATAACCCTAACTTCAAAACTACAGTATCTGTTCGAAAAACTGAACTAACTACTCCAAAGGGTTATTGTGACTCCTCTGACCAAAAGGTGGTTGACCCAGATAAACTGTGCCCGCTCCACAACAAACCTCACTCCCTCCGCAAGTGTCGTGGTTTCAGAGCAAAGACCTTGGATGAGAGAAAAGCCATTCTGAAAGAAAAGAACATTTGCTACAAGTGCTGTTCCTCCGTCAGTCACATGGCAAAAGACTGCGACATTAGTTTACATTGCAACGAGTGTAAAAGCGACCACCACACCACTGCGCTGCATCCTGGACCAGCACCCTGGAAAACGGAAGCTTCTAGCTTTGCAGCCCCAGACAGGCATGGCGGGGAGCAGCCAGAAAGCCCTAACCAAGCCATTGTTTCAAAATGCACAGAGATCTGTGGCAACGGTAACAGCTCACGCTCATGCTCCAAAATCTGTTTAGTAAACATTTATCCTGCTGGACACAAAGAAAAGTCAGTGAGAGCATATGCTGTGTTAGATGAGCAAAGCAATAGGTCTTTAGCAAAGACAGAATTCTTTGAGATCTTCAACGTTAACACAGGCACCAAAGTATACACTTTGAAAACCTGCTCAGGTGTAAGTGAGACAAGGGCACGCCAAGCAGACGGGTTCATAGTAGAGTCACTCGACGGCAACATTAGCGTTCGGCTTCCCACATTAATCGAGTGCAACATGCTCCCAGATGATCGTTCTGAAATCCCGACACCAGAGGCCGCAAAACACCACACTCACCTCAGGCATTTGGCGGACAAGATTCCAGATTTGGACCCTAATGCTTCAATACTGGTCCTCCTTGGTCGGGACATACCAAGAGTGCACAAGGTCAGAGAACACTACAACGGCCCCCACGATGCTCCGTACGCCCAGCACCTCGACCTTGGCTGGGTCATAATAGGTGAGGTCTGTCTTGGGGGTGCTCACGTGCCAAGCAAAGTCAGCGTTTACCGCACAACAGTGTTGAACAACGGACGTACTTCTCTTTTAGACTCTTGCCCTAACTCATTCCATGTCAAAGAAAAGGTTCTGAGAGCGGATTCTCCATTTAACTGTTTGAACATGGACAGCCTGATTGGCATAGATGAACACGACTGTCTCAGCAACAAATTGTTCATGAGAACCCCACATGATGACAAACCCGCCATGTCTGTTGATGATGAACTCTTCCTGGAGATCATGGATGAACAAATGTTCATGGACGAGTCCAATAGCTGGGTGGCGCCATTACCCTTCAAAACAAACAGGCGCAGACTACCCAACAATCGAGAACAAGCGGTCAAACGTCTCAATTCCCTGCGTCACATGCTTGACAAAAAACCCCACATGAAAGAACATTTCATGAACTTCATGCAGAAAATGTTTGAGTCAGGACATGCAGAACCGGTTCTGCCGCTCGACAAAGACCAAGAGTGTTGGTACTTACCGTTTTTTGGAGTCTACCATCCTCACAAACCTAACCAGATACGCGTAGTGTTTGACTCTAGTGCCACTCACGAAGACACGTCTCTCAACAATGTTTTGTTGAGTGGTCCAGACATGAACAACACTCTTATAGGGGTCCTCTTGCGTTTCCGAAAAAAACCTGTGGCTATCGCAGCGGACATAGAGCAAATGTTTTATTGTTTTCTCATTCGCGAGGACCACCGCGACTTTGTGCGTTTCCTGTGGTACGAAGGCAACGATCCCACAAAGGACATCAGAGAGTACAGGATGACTGTACACGTGTTTGGAAATAGCCCGTCTCCCGCCATCGCAATATATGGCCTCCGTAGGGCAGCTCTGTCTACACAAGAGGGGTACAGTGACGAAGCCAAGCAGTTCGTTCTTAAAAACTTTTACGTTGATGACGGACTGGCTTCCTTTCCTTCAGACGCCAGTTCTATCCAAACTCTGAAAATCGCCAAAGAAATGCTTGCAGACTCTAACATCCGCTTACACAAAATAGCCTCCAACAGTCCAGATGTGATGGAAGCGTTCCCAGCTGAAGAACGTGCAAAGGAACTGAAAAACCTTGACCTTAGTGCAGAGCCCTTGCCTTTTCAGAGAAGTTTAGGGCTCAACTGGGATTTGCAAAATGACTGTTTCACCTTCCTTGTTTCAAGAGAAGACAAGCCATTCACAAGAAGGGGTGTTCTGTCTGCCGTTAATAGCTTGTACGATCCCCTAGGATTCACAGCCCCCATCATAATGCAAGGCAAGGCTCTAATCAGAGAATTGTGCTCAGAGAACTGTGAATGGGACACTCCTCTGCCAGCAGAAAAAGAGGCACAGTGGAGATCTTGGAAAAACTCGCTTGTTGCTCTTGAGAAACTACAAATTCCTAGACGGTATGTGAATACGTCACTGCAATCTACCTGTCAGAGAGAGCTGTGTGTCTTTGCAGATGCTTCTACATCAGCCATATCAGCAGTTGCGTATCTTCGAGTCATAGACACCGAAGGTCACGTCCACGTAGGCTTCTGCATGGGCAAGTCCAAACTAGCACCTAGACAAGTCCACACAGTACCTCGTCTGGAGCTGTGCGCTGCTGTGCTGGCGGTGGAGCTGGCAGATATGCTATTAAGTGAACTTGACATCGTAATTCACAAAGTGAAATACTACACTGACAGTCGAGTAGTCTTAGGCTACATCAACAACACCAGCCGAAGGTTCTATGTCTACGTTGCCAACCGCGTTACTCGCATCAGAAAATCATCTGAACCCAGTCAGTGGCACTTTGTGAGCACGGAAATCAATCCTGCCGATCATGGAACACGGCATGTGCCAGCTTCATTACTGAGTTCTACCAATTGGTTTACTGGTCCTGACTTCTTGCGGAAATGTGATGGAGAGTGTCCTGTGCAACCAACCTTCTTTCAACTTGTTGAACCAGCCACTGACACTGAAGTCCGCCCACAAGTCTCAACATTTGCAACCACAACTGCGACACAATCGCTCGGCTCACTCAGGTTTGAGCGCTTCTCCAATTGGAAACGTCTTACTCAAGCTTTCGCCAGACTCATTGAAAAGGCCAGATCTATCTCAAAAGCTCCTGGGTCAAATGAATCAAAGATGGATGCTCTAACACAAGCAAAGTTAGTTATTGTACGAACTGTTCAAGGCAAGACATTTGAAAAGGAAATAAGAACTTTGAAAACAGGAGAGGATATACTAAAACACAGCCCTCTGAAGAATCTCGATGTGTTTTTGGACAAAGAAGGACTGGTGCGAGTAGGAGGATTTCTGACTTCTGCTGAAATAACTCAAGAACAAAGCCATCCCATCGTCATTCCCAAGAAGCATCACATTGCTACTTTGCTGGTCCAGTTCTACCACGAACAGGTTATGCACCAGGGCAGACACATCACAGAAGGAGCCGTCAGGTCTGCCGGATTGTGGATCCTTGGAGGAAAAAGGTTGGTGACACAGCTTCTCAGCAGATGCACAACCTGCCGCAGGATGAGAGGAAAGGTGCAACAACAAAAGATGGCAGACATTCCAGCTGATCGTCTCATTCAATCTCCTCCTTTCACACATGTCGGAGTGGACGTGTTTGGACCATGGAACATAAGTGTCCGCCGTACAAGAGGTGGAGTGTTGGAGAACAAACGTTGGGCAGTAATGTTTACTTGTTTAGTAATGCGGGCGGTTCACATCGAGGTGGTTGAGTCCCTCTCTACTTCAAGTTTTATAAATGCTCTCCGAAGGTTCCTGGCCATAAGAGGCCCCGCGAAGCTCTTTCGATCAGATTGTGGAACGAATTTCGTTGGAGCGTGCAAAGAGCTTCAGATAAGTTCAGAAGATCCAGAGCTTCAATCCTACCTGAAAAACGAGGCATGCACATGGAAGTTTAACCCACCTCACTCTTCTCACATGGGAGGGGTGTGGGAAAGAATGATCGGAGTGTCCCGAAGAATTTTGGACGTTATGATGCTGAAAGTTCACTCTCCAAATTTGACTCATGAAGTACTTGTGACGTTTATGGCAGAGGTATCAGCCATAATGAATGGTCGTCCATTAGTACCTGTGTCATCCGATCCCCAGCAACCTGACCTGTTGACTCCCAGTGCCCTTCTCACTCAGAAAATCTGTCCCATCTCTATTCCTCCTGGAGACTTTGATCCTAAGGACTTGTACCGTAAGCAATGGAAACAGGTGCAAAGTCTGGCTAACTCATTCTGGAAACGTTGGCGAGAAGAGTATCTTGCTACCCTTCAACCAAGAAGAAAATGGCAAGCAGATCAACCAAATTTAGCCATTGGTGACGTTGTTCTCCTAAAAGACACTCAGGTCAATAGGAACGAATGGCCTACTGGACTTATTGTGGACACTTATCCTGGTAGAGATAAGAGAGTACGTAAAGTAGGTGTACGAATAATTAAAGAAGGTACTGCTAAGGTGTACACAAGACCTATTTCAGAAATTGTGTTATTAGTTAAAGGTTAATAGTGTTATAGCAGTATACCAGGCGGGGAGTGTGCTGCCCCCTTGTGGAAATAGTTATTTGCGTTTTGAGTTTCTTGTGTTTGTCCACCCAGAGTTTCCGTAGTGCAGTTACTTTTCTATCAGTCCCACAGCGATGTCAAACTACAGTGTGTCTAAGTCTGTAAACGTCTAATTTGGTCCTTAAAAATATATGTCTGTGAGTATGTGTTTGATACTAATCTTTACTTCCTTCATATATACCAAATGTAGTTATTTTAGCATGTTTTCTGTTCGTAATTTGTAAGGAAATATGTGGCCCTAGTAATGTTAGCCTCCCTATGGCATTTTCCATGTATTTTAGCATAGCGCTAATCGCTCGCTAACGAGATCGTTTTATTTGAGGGTTTGGTGAATCCTAAACTACTTATGTTATATATGCATTGTTTATTAACCCTATTGAGGTTGCAGTATGCATTCTTTGTTTCTGTATGTTACAGTTTTACAGTCCTTCAGTAAAATACACCAAACGAACAAGATGCTTCCTGGTTCTTTATTGGAGACTGTTAGCTATCTGTAAAGCTAGTTCACACACACTAGTGAAGGCAGAATAAATGTATTATATAGAAACACTACACACCACATTCCATGGGTCTCCCTGTGTAATCTAATCTTTACACACACATACCGTTTCCTGTGGAAAAATACCCTCAAAATCATCCCAACTCTTGGCTAACACAACTCACAGACTTGGTTATATTTTCAACATATTATGCACAGTTAGTAAACAATAATGAAATCATAAAGCATATTACATGTAAAGGCACGTTTAATACCACAATAAGATCCTTCAGTGTGCACATTCCTTCCCCCAAAAAGAAGATGCTTCTTGTTACACACACACATAAGCAGAACATGCAACCCCCACTTACTGACCGCATTCCGATCTCTGGCAACATCTAGCAACTGTAGAACTCTCAGCTTCAAGCTTTTGTTCACAATCATGTCATGTAGGAAAATGCATCTGATTTAAACAAAATTAATCATCCATTTTTATATCGATCTATATATTGATCTTAATTCCCACAATATCAACGGCGAACAATGGTTTTCTGTTACCAACGTTCTTCAAAGTATATTTTGTCTTCTGTAGAAAAAAGAAAGTCTTACATGTTAAAAATTACCTGAGGGTGAGTGAATGAACGCATAAGTTTTATGTTGGGGTGTATTTTTCCTTTATTGATAATCTTTCTTTTAGTTATTATTAATGTATCCATCCATCCATCCATCCATCCATTTTCTTCCGCTTATCCGGGGCCGGGTCGTGGGGGCAGCAGTGACATAGTCCCACCAGCGTGTCCTAGGTCTTCCCCGGGGTCTCCTCCCGGTCGGACGGGCCTGGAACACCTTCCGAGGAAGGCGTCCAGTAGGCATCCGTAACAGATGCCCAAGCCACCTCAGCTGACCCCTCTCGATGTGGAGGAGCAGCGGCTCTACTCCGAGCTCCTCGCGGGTGACCGAGCTTCTCACCCTATCTCTAAGGGATCGCCCAGCCACCCTGCGGAGGAAGCTCATTTCAGCCGCCTGTATCCGGCTTTTTTATTATTAATGTATATTAGTTTTAATTGTTTGTTTTCTGTTCTGTTGCACTTTAAAACAACCAAACGATTTAAATAATGTATAATAGTTTTATCCAGGTACGTTTTCGGTACCGTTGCACTATAGTAAACAAAGTTTTGTGAATGTATAACCGTTTTATTCATCTATATTTAATCTTTAAATAAGTAATATAATGAAAATAATTTAAAATAAAAGTTTTGACATAAATGCTTCTCTCCCTTTCTTTTTGTTTTGATATGCCACAGTTCATATGCTATTTTACAGTCACAATGTTATAGGCAAGGCTTGTTCATTTATATTGCCCATTTCAAACATGAAGGTAATTCAAAGTGCTTCACATAAAAATTATTGGCAAAGGCAAAATAGAATAGAATACATCATGCAAAAGACATCTTTAAAAAGCAAATTAATAAAATCACAAATACAACTTAAGAATTTAAATGATAATAAAAAGGAAATAAAATTGATAAAAAAATAAAATAAAAGTGCAGTTGATGTGTACTAGCACAGTGCTCAGGTTGTAAATGCACATCTAAATAAATGTTTTTAATCTGGATTTAAAAGTGGCTACTGTTGTGTTGTGGAAGCAGATTCAGTACATTTGCTTTTGTATAGTCAACAATTATAGGTAATAAATAACAGAATTGATTAGTTATCACTATAGACATATACTCAAAAGTGCTTAAACTCTGTAAAAAAATATACATTTAAAAAGTTTAAATTTATCTAATCTGTAAAATATCATTAATACAATGCAATTTTTTATTGTAATAAGGAAAAACACAAATAATGTTAGCATATGTCATATGATTTTAAACGATGAAGCATAATTCACACCAAAAAGTAAACATCTTCTTTTCTGCCAATCGTGGGATTCGAACCAGTAACCTTGTGATCATCTTTACTCCCATACAAATGCATTGTGAAATTGAAAATAGTGTTTTAACGATAGTTTACGATGAACAATATAAAAACGTTATTGCCAATGGGGGGAAAAAATCACTTTCTACTCCCTCCTTTCTTTTTTTCTTTCTTTTTCTCTCCCTTTTTCCCTCTTTTTCCTTCTTCCCCTTTCTTCCCCTTCTTCCCCCTCCTTAACAGACTATTGTTCCCCAGTTTATATGCATTGACGACCCTGTTAGTCTGTTGATACACTTTAATAGACATACATATGTTAGCAGCAACTAACATAATGCTTATTTATGCTTAAAAAGCATAACTGCTATCACTGCTATGCCGACGACACACAACTCTACTTGTCATTTCAACCGGACGATCCGACGGTCGCTGCTCGCATCGCGGCATGCCTGAGTGACATCTCGCTTTGGATGAAGGATCATCATCTGCAGCTAAACCTTGCAAAAACTGAACTGCTTGTGATCCCGGCCAACCCAAAGATTCACCACAACCTTACCATTCAACTAGGCTCATCAACGATTACACCGTCCAGCACAGCCAGAAACCTGGGAGTGGTAATCGATGATCGGCTTAACCTCACAAGTCATGTTGCCAGCACCACCCGGTCCTGTAGATTCATCCTCTACAACATTAGGAAAATTAGACCTTTCCTATCGGAGCACTCTACGCAAGTCCTAGTCCAGGCTCTTGTCCTGTCCAAACTGGATTATTGCAATGCGCTTCTGGCTGGACTTCCTGCTTGCACAATCAAACCTCTCCAGATGATCCAGAATGCGGCGGCAAGAGTGGTCTTCAATGAACCGAAGAGAGCGCATGTAACTCCGCTCTTCATCAGGTTACACTGGCTCCCTGTTGCCACCCGCATAGAGTTCAAAGCTTTGCTCCTGGCCTACAAGACCAACACTGGATCTGCACCATCGTATCTCCACTCGCTAATGCAGATCTATGTTCCTGCCAGATCACTGCGGTCTGCAAAGGAACAACGACTAGTGGTACCATCCCAAAAAGGAAAAAAGTCACTCTCCCGTACCTTCTCTGGATCTGTTCCACATTGGTGGAACGATCTACCAGCTGCTACAAGATCAGCAGACTCGGTTGCCATCTTTAAAAAACGCCTAAAAACGCATCTCTTCCGTCAACACGTCGCTGATTGATTTTTCCTAATTCTCTTCCCTTTCCTTCTTTAAAAAAAAAAATAATAATAATTACTAACCTCACTATTCTTAGCTTTTTATACTGTGCTAGGCTTTAATGGACTAGTTTGATGCACTTATGTATTTTGTTGCCTATGTTGTTATAATTGCTTCCAATGTTTCCTCATCTGTAAGTCGCTTTGGATAAAAGCGTCTGCTAAATGACTAAATGTAAATGTAAATGTAAAAAATGAGTTTCCACTAACTCACTACGTGTTGTCCATTCATATAAGTTGCATGTGGTCCTGTCCACAAACCTAATACACGAAGTCCATTCATATAAGCTGCATGTGGTCCTGTCCACAAACCTCATACGCGAAGTCCATTCAAATAAACTGCATGTGGTCATTTCCACCTGTAGATTACAGTAGTAGTCCACACGTATGAAGTTCGTGGACACACTTTAGAATAATCTATATGCATTGACGACCCTGTTAGTCTGTTGATACACTTTAATAGACATACATATGTTAGCAGCAACTCACATAATGCTTATTTATGCTTAAAAACGAGTTTCCACCAACTCACTACACGTGGTCCATTCATATAAACTGCGGGTGGTCACTTCCTGGTTGCCATATTTGTAGTCCTTTGTAGTTTTTCTTGTTACTTAGTTTCGCCAGGCGTTTCTTGATTACTTTTTTCCCGATGTATTTATATATACGACTAAAGAACCACCTTATTGCCTTAGTACACTTTATACAACATACATATGTTATTATCAACTCGTAGAAGGCTGTATTTTGCCTTAAAATGGGTCGTCCACCAACTTAATACACGTGGTCCATTCAAATAAATTGCTGGTGGTCGCTTCCTGCATGACTTAGCGAAAAACAGAGAAACGTCCACCTGCAGTTTATTTGAACAGGCCACGTGTATTAAGTTGGTGGACATAATACTTATTAGCAATGTTTAACTAAAAAATATAAATTTATATGTTTCAAAAACCACATTATTCAACGAGTACACTTTATTGTACACATATATGTTGGTATCGAATCATAAAATGCTCATTTTGACTATTAAGATGTCCTCTTTTACGTTCAAGGCTTCATTTTCAAGCCTCGTCCATTGAAATGAATGGGTTGCAGAGTAATACATAAAAAATGATTTATGACCCGGTTTCGGATCGGTTGACCCTGTCGGGGCTACGTCCACGAAACACATATGCAAAAGCCATTCAAATAAGCTATACGAGGAAATTTCCAGGAAGGTCCGAGGGGTCCCATATTCTAGATTCTGGCCCGTCGGGCGGCCCCCGACAACATACCGAGAGCACATCGCCCTAGAGGATTAGGGAATATTTTTTGCACCCAATCACAAGATTAAGCTCACAGCCTCGTCTCTCATATATGCCTGAACAGCATTATGAAGGTTTAGTGTTGGGGGAGGTGGATTTTTCACGTAGGTCTAAGAACTTTGGACGTTTGGGGGATAAATGGGGGGCTTCTAGACAAAAATAATCTAAAATGTCCATACCCTTCGGCCTATCATTTCCCAACGACTCTCCCTATTTTGACCTTTTGACCCCCAAACAAAGTACCAAAGTCGCCCCGATTCTCTGGACAATCGGTGTATGCGTGATGCAAGCACGTGTGGTTATTTAAGCGCGTGAAGGCATCACAGTCTCTTATATGCATGATGCATTCGGGGACGCATACGGCACATGCATCATGGTCTGCTCTATGCGTGACCCATCAAGTGACGCATACGGTGCATGCACTCACCACAGCCTGCACTACGCATGACACATGTAGTGACACATGCGGCGCATGTACCCGTTAAGGCCTGCTTTACGCATGACGCATGCAGCGCGCGCATGCGTTGCGGTCTGCTCTATGCGTGAACCATCAAGTGACACATACGGCGCATGCACTCTTCACGGCCTGGATGCGCATGCGTTACGGTCGGCTCTATGCACGCCGCATTCAGTGACGCATGCTCTAAATTCTACAGTCTAGATTCTGGCCTGTCGGGTGTCCCCCGACGACATACCGAAAGCTCATTGCTCCAGAGTAAACGGAAATGTTTTATACACCCAATCACAAAATGAACCACACAGCCTTTGCCTTATATACCCCTCAACAGCCTTGTTAATTTCAGGAGTGGGGGAGGGGGGATTTTTCAGGAAAGGTGTAGAGCTTTGGACCTTTGGGGGATACCTCGGAGGCTTCTCGAGAACACAAATCTAGAACTTCAAGGTCCTGCGGCCCTTCGTTTCCCTACGGAAGGCCTTCCACCTGTCACCTATCCAATGCTTTTTTGATAGGGCTTCGTGGACAGGCCACCCCGATTAGACCTTTGAGGACAAACCGAGCGTTCTACAAGTTGTTGCTAGCACATGTGTGTCTAATGAAGTGAACTGACTGAATAATGTGGTTGCTGATGCATTTACATGAATATAAAGGCACATTTTTGCTAATAAGTGGGTTGTCCACCAACTGAATACACGTGGCTCATACATATAAACTGCTCGAGGAACTTTCCCGCAAGGCCTCCGGAGGGTCCGACGGGCTCAAAACATCACAGGCACTTGCGTCCCGGTCCCCCGAGAGACATACCGAAAAGGCAAAAGTGCTGGTCAACCAGAAGTATTTTATAACCTTTTTCACGTAAATTAAAAACCCCATTGATTTCAATGGCAGACACTGTTTTAGTCCAAAATGAACATTTTACAAGTTGTTTCCTAACCTGTGTGTGTTTGTTTGTGTCTAAAAGAGTGTTCACGCTGAACAGTGTTGTTTCTGACACCTGGAAATCGATATATACACTTTAAATATTGTTAAAAAGCATGCTGTCCACCAACCTACTACACGTGGTCCACTCATATAAACTGCACGTGGACAGCGATTGCATTTTCTAGTTAGAACAGACTAGAAAATGGATCACATCATTTTCTAGTGTGTTTGCATTGATATTGTTGCTTTTTAACGATGCCACAGGCTGACGTATTCGTAAAATGATGATTTTGACCTAACATCTGGTATCTGCTACGTCGAACACGATGTTGTCCACCTACAGTTTATCGAATGGGCCAGGAGTAAATGGTTGGTGGAGGTCTTACAGAGTGGCCATTTTAAACGTGTAAATATGATTTTTTTGTTTTAAAAACAACACAGCTCAATTGCCACGCCCCCTCGGAGGAACAAATGTCAGTCCCGGGTGTCAGAACGCAGGTTCTGGTAAAAGTAGTTGGGAAGCGGACAAATAGTGGTTTGGTGGTAGGGGGCGTGGCCTCGGAAGGGTCTGTGGGGTCGAAGGTCAAATCGACACCCATAGTTGATCAGTGGACGAATAGTTGTTTCGTGGACCCTGGCACCGGTGGGCAGTAACCTGGCACCCGCCTCTCATGCAAACAAATGAGTCGTGGTACTCGTATGATGTTGGAGGACAAGCGGGGAAGCCCAAGTACATGGGATAAACCTGTGAGGTACGCGTATGCTGTTCATGGACAGGGGGCTGGGGGCTCTTCGAGGGGTGCCATGGCGCGAGGGTGCCCCTAGTGGTGTTACAGATAGTACACGTTTAGAGAAATGGAAAGTCTTTCTGCAGTGCCTTGAAAATTTGGGGTCGCAATTCGGTTTCTTTGTGAAACAAAGTGTGAAGTGAAACAAAGTGTGAAGTGCCTCTTCACACTTTCCACCCCTGGACTGAACTCCTGCCTCTTTTTGGGCGACCTGAACCTCCCTGTGTCCAGCCTGCTCTGGTGTCTGGCAGCGAACACCACTCGCTGCTTGTCGTAATCCAGCAGGTTCTGCCAAAGAGCAACAACATTGCTCACCTAAGCAGAGAGAGCATATAATACATAGCAAATGAGAAAACAAAACAAAACATTGTCAAGTATAAACGTGTATGACAGATCAAAAAAGGAAAGTAAAGAAAGTTAAATGTTCCTGACCTGCTGGTTGGTGAGGACAAAAGAGGGCTGGTTCCTAAGCTCCACAAGATACTCTGCCAGGCTGTCGACTCTGTCCATCCCTGGCACACCCGAGTTATCCACAGCCTAAAATAACACAACAATTCACAACAATATGAGGACCTTGGAGTAAGACAAAGGACAGACACATATACACTTGTGACGCGTGGATTGAAGTTATATCCATGTTGAGTTGGTAAGGTAATCAAAATGTGCATTCTGATTGATAGCGGGTGGATAAGATCAGTCCTTAATTACGCTAAATATTTACTACATTCTCTAAAATATGAACGTGTTTTAAATGCATTTCCATCAGGCAGAGATGCACTAATTTGCAGACTCTCAGTTGAAAAAAAAAGAGTTGGATGATTTGTTTGAAGCAGCGGATCCGGGTGACATTTAAGCTGATTTCAATACACTGTGAGTGTTATCTATAAGACACAGGTGATTGAACGAATACAAATATATAATTATGCAGCAAATGTTACGCATTATAAAAGAGTTGTTTCCAGTTCTTGATTATGATTAGTCAATAGCTGCGTTTTTTCCATGATCAAGCTCAGCTTCGACCGTCGCACCTAACAATTCTGTGTTATCCTGAAAAGCTGAATCAAATGTGTTTAATTAGAGTCGGAGATAAACTCTGCAGGACAGTAGCCCTTCTGAAACTGAATTTGACACCCCAGTAATAACTCAAAAGGTGTAATAATCATGTTATTTTTATTAAAATAATAATGAATTGAAGTTTCACTTTTTATGAAGTCTTTAGCAATTCAGCCTTTTATTTAGGTCAATATACATATCATATGGCAGGGCTCTTCAATAGGCGGCCCGCGGGCCACATCCGGCCCGCAAATGATTTATTTTGGCCCGCTTGATGCAATAAAAGTGTATTCAGTTTCATTTGGGTTGGCATGACATCACCGCACGAAAACACACGAAGCACTCTGATCTTACATAGCTCTCGCGGTACTCCATCAGCCAATCACAATGCTGGCGCGAAAATGCAAACTGCGCAGGTTCATTGACAGCTAGTGACAAGGGTTGACAGCGATATCATGGCGATTGTAAAAAAGAGAAAGGTAGACACAGAATATTTAAAAGCGAATGGACTTAACAGTTTTGTTTTATTTTGCCTGACCACCACAATGCAAAGCCAACGTGTTTATTATGCACAAGACCGTGGCGGTCTGCAAGAATGATAACTTGAAACGGCATTTAGGCGAATTGCGCAGAAATTTCAAATGCAGTTATCCGGAACATTCTGAAAGCCTGTAACCGCAGCATTCTTTTGTGTGGCTTGAAACCTGGCAAAGGCCAAAAATCCGTTCACTGACGCCGAATTAATTAAAACCTGTGCAACTGACATGGTGGATAAACTTCTAAATCACGACGCGAAAATAAAGAAAATGGTAACGGAGCAGGTTCCATTATTTGATTGCACAGCAACAAGAAGAGTGGAGACATTGGCGGGTGAGTGCCTGTTTAATCTGTTATCCGACATAAAGAAAGCAGAAGCCATATCACTCGCAATAGACTCGTCTCGCGAACTAGCCGACATTGCACAGCGGTGTTTGTCCGATTTTTTTATGGGAAGGATTTCCGTGAAGAGCTGCTTTGTTTGCTGCCGATGCATGGCCGCACAACCGGTGAAATACTTTTTAACGAACTAAAGGAGTTCTTTAAAAATAATGAATTAGATTTGAGCAAAGTTGTTTCTGTCGTTACTGACGGGGCTCCCTCAATGGTTGGACATCAAAAAGGCCTGATAAGCACTAGCTTCATAAATCGGTGTTGAAAAATGAAAGAGACGATGGATGCAGTCACGAGGCTGGTAAACTTTATTCGCGAGAGCTCGAGTCTGCCACATCGTCGTTTCCGAGCTCGTCGTGTGCTGAAAAAAGTTTGTGAATATAATGTTACTGTTTGATCAAAACTGAGGAAATAGAACTAATAAAAAACATATTTATATTGTGATTTTTTTTAAAACAAATAAACAACTGTAAAATAAATAAATAATAATAATAATGACAATAATAATAATAATAGCAGAACAAACATTGTAGTTATCCAATTATAGTCGGTGGCCCTTGACTTGCTATTGCTAGTAGAATTTGGCCCTTGGTGAAAACTAATTGAGGAACCCTGTCATATGGTATTTACATACCGCAGAAAGATCAGCAGATGTTGAGGCACCTGACTGTGAATTGGAATCAACAGCCAATGCGGAGGAGTCAGCAGCCAGACCGGAGGAGTCAGCAGCCAGACCGGAAGAGTCAGCAGCCAGGGTGGAGTCAATAGGCTGAGAAGATGGAGCAGCCAGGGTGGAGAAAAAAATAGGCTGAGAGGACGGAGCAGCCAGGGTGGAGGCAATAGGCTGAGAGGACGGAGCAGCCAGTACAGCAGACATGTTGGAGTTCTCAGCGCCCAGGCTGGAAGCAACAGGCTGTGAGGATGGAGCAGCCAGGGTGGAAAAGTCAGCAGCCATGCTTGAGAAGTCAGCTGGTGGGGAGGTGGAGAGAGACTCAGCAGAGGGCAAAAAGTGGGAGGAAACAGAGAAGCTTGGTTCATCTGAGAGACTTGACACAGTAATATCAAGGGTCTGATCTTCACCGAAACCCTCATCGTCCTCGTTCTGTCCTTCATCCACATCCTCAAGCATGTTCTCTGTCTCCTCTGAGTCGGGATCCACCACAAGTGGCTGTCCAGTCTGACTCAAAAGGTAGTCAACACCAAGCAGCTCTCCTATGAAAAATAACAGAAATGCACACACAGCACTAATTATATAACTATTCAATAACTATAACAATAACTATTCAATACAGATAGAATGCAATTGTAATTAGACTTCTGTATTTGCAATTAGAATATTAAATGTAAATCACTACTATAGCAGTAAAGGGGGGATTAGATATGTCTGGTTACTGACACTGTTCCAAATATCTTTCTTTGTGTTACATAAATGTATACAGGTTTCGAACAACCTGAGGGTGAGTAAATGATGACAGAATTAACATTTTTTTGTGTGCATTTATTTTGTTATCCTCACTTACATAAATGAACTATAGTACCTACAACTACTGGTACAAATAATACTTAGTTAGAACATTGCAAACCCACAAACCAAAAGTATTAGGTAGCTAGAAAACGCTAAAACATACCAGTGTATTTGGCAGGAGACCTGAAAGTTGGCACAAAAGCACGGCCAAACACCTTCAAGCTGTTGGTGTTAACACAGTGGGCCATATCCCCAGAGTAAGTGAGGAGAGATGCTGGTTTGCTGGTCACTGCTGCAGTCGCCCGATCTTGATTCCACCTGTTCAAGCCTTCCAGGAGGTAGAGCTGGAAATTAAGTGCATTGGCACTGGTTCCTAGAAGAAAAAATATGTATCAATAGAAAACGACATGAGTTTATGTTTGAATTATACATAAATTATTAAAATATCAAACATTATGTGTGAAACCAACCTGGAATGAACCTGTTCAAGTGGCAGTGGAAAGACTCCAGGGATGTGGACCCTCTGGCACAGCGGTACCTGGTCAGGGTGACCCCTGCCTTTGAGGTGGTGCCGACTTCGGTGGCGTTTCTGCAAACGCCAGATGTGCTCCATGCGCACCTCATCCAGCAGTGGCACACCCATAAGGTCCCTTCCATTTGCCCCACCCAGCTCCTGGAGTAGCTTGTCAATTAGGCGTATTGTTGCCTCCTCACCGCGTGTTCTCCTGCGGCAGTAAAGGCTGAGCTGATATTTGCTGATGCTCCTGTCCACCAGACGGTCAGTAATAGCTGGCACACCCTCCTGCATCAGTTGCCATTTTTTTGCCTGCCGCAACAGGCGGAGGTCTCCTGCATCCCACTCAAAGATGCAGGCGGACAGGCATCCCATGAAGGTGGGGTAGAGAGGATGGGCGTCTGTGGTGCAGCCTACCTCCAGCCTCCGCATAAAGTGCCAGATGTCCAGCCGTATGTGGAGGTCTGGCCACTTCCCGAATCTTGTCTGCAGCTTGCTGGTTGCCCCCTCAAGCATGCAACAGTTACAGTCCACATACAGTAGGACTGGGGGCGGAACGGCTGCCTGGTGGTACCGTTCCATGACACCTGCAACCATCCTGTCCAGTCCTGGCCCCTCCTGCACCGACAGGACACTGGTCAGTAGCTGTCCGACCTCGTTGCCAATGGACGTTACCCAGAGTGCTGTCCCCCGTCCATGACCAGCCAGCTTCTTTGTGATCTGTTATTTACAGAACATATTCATGATGTTATGTTACCACGTTTATCGGCACTGTTAGACCTTACCTGACATTTCTAAAGTAATATATTGGCAACACCGTTGCCTGTTGGTATTTAACAGTAAACAAAGATACATAATAAAAATGATCTATTAACTCACTTAAGTCACAGTGTTAGATGAACCTCAACTGGAGAGGATAATGAAATGCAAACACCATTAACATCTTAACTTATTACAGACAGCACTTTCACTTTATTTCTGTCATACTTCTACAAAAGCTCTTGAGAATTAACAGAGGTTAAGCTATTGTACAGTGGTTACATTATTATTTTCACTCTCGAGTGTTGAATGTGCAATTATTCAATCATATAGAAAAGCTGTTAAAGTAATATATGTCTGCTGAAATATTTATCTGAAAGCAGTGGTCTAAATAACAATTTAACATTTATGATTACAGCTGATATAAAGCCCTCTGTAAAAATGATTTATTGGCCATTGAGGCACACTTATACACTCCACCAATAAACATTATTAATGGTGGAAAACAATCATGGATGAGTTTTGTACTATGCACACAGCAAGCATTGCAGCATGAAGCGTTCAGTTGATTGTCCCCATTGTTGAGATTCATATGTGGATTGCTGATCTAGCGGTGTGTACTGCTGGTGCAGAAGTTTAATGTATTTATCAAATCAGCACTTTTGTAAATTAATAAAGCTTTAGCACATCAGTCACACCACTTCACAACAACTATCCACTATAAAGTTACATTGTTTAGAACACACATTCTGGAAGAATTAACATTAAGAGCCAACAGCTCAACTTAAAACAAAACACTGTGTCATGATTCTCGTGGTGAGACACGGAGAGAGGACCCAGGTGCAGACAGCGGGTAAGGGGTTAACAAATAATTTAATAAATAATAAAACAAAGACCCACGAGGGGGTAACAGAACAAAACATGGATACAATAACATGACTAACTACACAAAGACTTAAAACAAGAACTACAAATACACTGAACAAGACTTCACAAGACACATGGACTCACAACACAACCACATTTAACGTGAGGTTCTGTCATGATCCTGCCACTAAACCAAGAGAAACATGACATGATGCAGCAGAATCATGACATAAGCCTCTCCTAAAGGAGCAGCAACCTGATGCTCCTCAAGGCACAAACAAGACAAGACAGACTGTGACAATGGCAACATAATACAACATGACAATACAATAAATCAAAGCGGGCAAGCACAAGAGTCCAAGGGAAGGGGCACACAAGAGTCCAAAGGGAAGTCCAAACAAGGGCTGACACGGACACGATAGCCGGCATGACAGGTACCAGACACAAACAGGATAGCCGGCAAACACGAACCGGACAGCAGGCAGACACGAAACAGGGTAGCCGGCAGACACGGAACAGGCATGCACCGGGCTGGAATGGCCGCATGCACCGGGCTGAAATGGCCGCATGCACCGGGCTGAAATGGCCGCATGCACCGGGCGGGAATGCCCGGCGGGAATGCCCGGCTGCACCGACCTGGAATGCCCGGCTGGGGATCGGTTGCAGGCAACAGGATTCCGGCAGCTTCGACCCTGGAGGGAAGACCGGCTGTCTCAACCCTGGAAGGCAGTCCGGCGGTCTCGGCCCTGAGCGGAAATCCGGCAGTCTCAACCCTGGTAGGGAGTCCGGCGGCCCCGACTCAGGGGGAGTCCGGCGTTCTCGTCCCTGGAAGGGAGTCCGGCAACCTCTAACCCTGGAGGGGAATCCGGCAGCCTCAACTGCTGCCACAACGATCCCTCTGTCTGCTGGGTCCGATTATGGCTGGTTCATTCTGTCATGATTCTCGTGGTGAGACACGGAGAGAGGACCCAGGTGCAGACAGCGGGTAAGGGGTTAACAAATAATAAAACAAAGACCCACGAGGGGGTAACAGAACAAAACATGGATACAATAACATAACTAACTACACAAAGACTTAAAATAAACGTAAAACAAGAACTACAAATACACTGAACAAGACTTCACAAGACACATGGACTCACCACACAACCACATTTAACGTGAGGTTCTGTCATGATCCTGCCACTAAACCAAGAGAAACATGACATGATGCAGCAGAATCATGACACACTGATCACACTAATAATGACTAACAAACATAACAAAATTTAAACCTCAAAAGGAGCCACGATAACTAGCTAGCAACTGTGTTGCCAGTGTGTTGCTGTAAAAAATGTCTGGTGGGGTCTAACAGTGTGGTAGTATTTGAGAACATCTCTGTGTATAAAATAGTCTGATTGTTTATTACCTTTTTGGTGGAATCCATCTTTAAAATGGTACCAAAGATGGATGTGATCCTGGCCTTGATGTGACCAATTCGGGAGAGGATGTCCCTGCCATATACAGACAGCAGCCAATGACTGGTGGGGATGTCGATGGACTCTGGAGGCTCCTGGCACACCACTGGAAAAAGACTAGGTCAATCCACAAAGTCAGCACACTCCCCAAGATAGCGGGCCACCCGATTCAGCCATTCCTCCCCATGGTTCTCCTTTAACTGCCGCACCAGTCGAGCTGGACTGTTGCCCAGCGTCCTGTCCCGAAGAAGCCTTATGACACGGATGTCACAGGCAAACCTGAAAAAAGGCAAATTTTTGCTGTGATTAGTTACATATTCATTTGAGTGTCATTACAGTGATCTAAGTTCTCACAATCCCCATATTTACGACACTGGTTCACTCACTTTCGTGTTAGGATCAGCCGGAACATTTTCTGGTGCGGCAGGTCAAGCTGGTCCCGGATAGTCTGGCTTGTCGATAGATAGTTAAGAGAACACAGTGCATCTGAGTGTCTCTGTCACCATCAGGTAATACCTGTCAATGTCCAGGACCTTCCTAGCCCTCTTATGGACACCATAGCCCGTCAGGTTCTTGCCGCAAGCTGGACAGGACACCCTCACCTTCCACAGGTGATATGGCATCCACACCATCAAGCGCTGAGTAAAGAACCGATCAGGTGTTGGTGTCTGGTGGTAAATAAGGGCTGGGACAGGGGGCTCATACCAAAGCTTCAAATCTGACCGCAGTTTACCAGAGAGAAACAAGGTGTTGGCAATCCACCTCTTGTCCTGCACAGGGACGGTCTTGTTCCATTCACCTGGCAACCAGAATGTAGCTGAGGCATCAGCAGGTGCTGGCTGGAATCCTTCAGACTCCTCCTGTTTGGTAGACAAATATACAAAAATATTTTTAGTTAAAAAATTATGATTTTATTAAAAACAAAGGCTGCTCATTGAGGATTGAGAAAGCGTGGCGGAGCTCAAAGTGGATGGAGAAGGGCCTCACAGAGGGTGAAGAAGGAAATGGTCTAGGTGGAGAAGGGCTGGGGATCCTCACAGAGGACGGAGAATGGGTGGCGGTCCAAACAGAGGATGATGAAGGGTTGCTGTTGCTCACAGAGGAAGGCTTGCTGGTGCTCACAGAGGACGGAGAAGAGTTGCTGGTCCTCACAGAGGACGGAGACAACGTGGTGGTCCTCACAGAGGATGGAGACGTGTCAGAGGGCCTTGTAGATGGTGGACAAGGGCTGGGGATCCTCACAGAAGGTGGAGGAGAAGGGCTGGTGTCAGGGAACTGGTAAGGGAAGAACCCAGGTGCAGGCAGCGGGTAAGGGGTTAACAAATAATTTAATAAATAATAAAACAGAAAACAAACACCCACGAGGGGGTAAAAGACAGTACACAATAACGAACACTACAAACTGAAGACTAACACTCGACAGGACTAGAAAATACAAACACTAAGACTTGACTTGAGACGGCTTCAGGTACACGGTAACAAGACTGGCATATGAGTACATCCCAGGAAACACGTACCACATACAATGAACGAGCACAGGACAATGAACACGAGGATGTTTTATAGGGAGACAGACTAAGGATAATTAACAATGGGCAGGTGTGGGTAATGAGACACAGGAGGAAAGCAATATTAGGGACGAGAGGGGCGGGGCCAATGACGAGACTGGAGAGAACACATATCATGTCCTGATTGAACATATGTTTCTCTCCACATAAAACACGTGGGTCTGTCATGATTCTGCCCCTAGACCAGAAAACCAAGACAAGATTAGGCAGAATCATGACAGGCTGGGGGTCCTCCGATCTACCAAGTTGGGTTTAAGTGAATGGGACCCGCCAAAGCGTGACTTGGTGAACTATAAAGAGAAAATATATACATATATATAATTACGCAGCATGATGGAAGTGGCATGCAACTCTATTTTATTTTAATTTAAGTATATTGCATACCGTCTGTTTATCTGTGTGTGTGTGTGTGTGGTTCTGTATTTATTTAACTCTTCTGTTATGTGCAAATTTACCTTTATTTTTACAAATTTTACTTTGTGTCACACTTTACCTACCTGATATTTTGAATAAAAATTTAAAGCTACGTAACTTTCTGATTTGTATATAGTTTTTGTACATTTGATTGGTTTCAGAGTTCTCCAAATTTAGTTTTTGCAGAAACCAAAAGAAGCTGTTGATTCTCTTAGATCAGGGGTCGGCAACCCAAAATGTTGAAAGAGGCATATTGGACAAAAAATAAATAAAAAACAGCTGTCTGGAGCGGCAAAAAATTAAAAGCCTTATATAAGCCTTATAATGAAGGCAACACATGCTGTAAGTGTCTATATTAGCTTTATTACCCCCCTAGTATCAAAATGATAAGTAGGCTACAAATACATAATGAGCATTCATGATTAAATGTTTATTTTCCCCTGCAGCGCATCCTGGAGAGAATGACGCACCACATGACTACTCTGCTGTTCGATGGTGCTTTAGGTTTAACTTCCATTATAATTTTAATGTATTATGTTTCGTTGCATTGATGAAATTAAAGAAATACAATAAAGAAATCAGATTTTTGATGTCATTTTTACTTTAGGATTCGAAAAAACAACAAAATGTGCAACGTGCATATGCATCCTGTAATTTCAGACATCCCATGGAAATAAAATGCAGTCCTCTTCAATCCTCAATAATACAATACAATCCTCTTCCCCCAAACTATATACTACATACTGACAAAAATCTGTATCATCTGTGAACTGAACGTTTTCCCACGCTTTATTATCTCCCGGGTTGCAACAAAACTAGCAGCAGTAGTGGAGTTTGGAGATGCAATCCACTTCTTAAATTTATCTTTGCGCTCCTCTAATTTTCCACATTGGCAATGAAAGCAAATGATTCGGTCCAAGAACTGTTGAATCATCTGTTCTCCTCAACGATCTTTCTCTTTTTCCCCATGGGATCCATGGTCCATGACACACCCGCCGGTTTGTTTGTTTGTCTGTCAGCCACCGGTCTGGCATCACGCGCGCCACCGCCGATCTGACAGAAACGCGTGTCGCAGTATATGACGTAAATCTTCGTTGACAGAAATGTTGAAATTAAATATTATACACATTTTTACAACGTTGAAAAACTTTAAGAATGTTTGTCATGTTTTTCCTCCTACAGAAATTATATTTAAATTTTCATATTTTTGAAAAAGCTCCAGGGAGCCACTAGGGCGGCTTTTAAGAGCCGCATGCGGCTCTAGAGCCGCGGGTTGCCGACCCCTGTCTTAGATGCTACAAAATTCTTAAGCCCAAAAATAACAGTTTACTACACTTATATAAGCGCTTAATATTATAACTTACTAATAAGGACATTTTACTGGTCCTCATTAGATATAAGGTCTTTCAAAAATATAAAAAATATTGCAGAATTACGCTAGAGTCATTCTGAACTTGGAGGGCTGTATGTACTTCCTCTAGAACAAATACAAAATAATTATAAATCCAAATTAACTACAGAGAATATATTCACCATTGACAAACTTGGAGAGGGCCTCAGAAATGACCGTGGGACAGGAACCGTTTCTGAAGCCCCAACCTGTGGATGTTCAGACTGCGGAGATTGAGTGGCAGTGTCAGGCTGCTAAAACAACAGGAAAAGGCATAAGATGTAATGAAACAGCATAAATCATCACAGATATGTAATACAACATTAAACGTAATTTTCGATAAGATCACCTTAGTGGTGTGGAATCCACAATTGCAGTGCATAGACCTTCCAAAGAGAGAGGTCTGTCCGCGGGTCTGCATGGGGCATTTCTCAATCTGAAAAGATCAGTAACAATATCTATTTTCTGCACCACAGTAAGGTGACCTGCATACTACACGCTATATAATAGATACAGGTAAATGTGCGTTACCTTCTGATAGAGGTCATGCCATTTTTTCTGCTTTGGGGCTGGTCTATTGCCTCCTCCAGAAGGCCAGACCCCAGAGCTGGCAAAAGTCCTCAACCTGGCCATCCACTCGCCATCTCCCATACCCTTCTGACTCTTTGTCTAAGCATAACATGGGAATAAAAGCAAAAAAAAAAAAATTCACAGGTACTGGATAAATACACTGATTACTAGTATTATTATTTCATTCAAATGTAAGGTTTAAACCATAAAAACATGCATTTCAATTACAACCTGAAGCTTATGGTACCCCTGATTTCACAATAAAAAATGGAAAGAGTAGTTTGCACCCACAAATAGAAGGTTTTGCTAATCTAACCATAGTTTAACTATAACATCTGCTGTAAAACTGTGGTTAAACAAATGGTAATTGTTTAAAAGGTTATCAATATGCAAAAAACATGGCTATTAAACATTTACTCTAAAAAAACCAAAATATTTTTATAAAGGAACCACCTTTACCAATATATTTTTTTTTTTTCAAAAACAAATTTTAAAAAAAAAAAATAAATAAAAAATATATTAATACCGGCAAATCCTTAAAACCACACCACAAATAAAAAACACAAAAACAAAATAACCGCGGAAAAAAAAAACAAAAACAACATAACACGGATTCCTAATAATTGACCACGAAACCAAAGTTTGACATAAAGTTCATGTAATGTTTCCCTTACTGCCACACCAACCTGAGCACGCCCGCTCTTGTCAGATCTCGGAAGACAAGCAGGGTTGGGCCTGGTCAGTACTTGGATGGGAGACCGCCTGGGACTACCAGGTGCTGTACGCTTGAACACAAAGTGGACTTATGGCTGCTTTCTTTATGCTTCGAGCTTGGTAGCACAGCTTTTGCTTAAGGCCACACCACCCTGAGCACTCCCGCTCTCGTCAGATCTCGAAAGCCAAGCAGAGTTGGTCCTGGTCAGTACTTTGATGGGAGACCGCCTGGGAATACCAGGTGCTTTAACCCAAAGTGGACTTTGGGCTGCTTTCTTTATGCGTCGAGCTTGGTAGCACATCTTTTGCTTACGGCCACACCATCCTGAGCACGCCAGCTCTCGTCAGATCTCGGAAGCCAAGCAGGGTTGGGCCTGGTCAGTACTTGGATGGGAGACCGCCTGGGAATACTAGGAGCTGTAAGCTTTAACACAAAGTGGACTTATGGCTGCTTTCTTTATGAGTCGAGCTTGGTAGCACATCTTTTGCTTACGGCCACACCACCCTGAGCACGCCCGCTCTCATCTGATCTCGGAAGCCAAGCAGGGTCGGGCCTGGTCAGTACTTGGATGGGAGACCGCCTGGGAATACCAGGTGCTGTAAGCTTTAACCCAAAGTGGCCTTATGGCTGCTTTCTTTATGCGTAGAGATTGGTGGAACAGCTTTTGCTTACGGCCACACCACCCTGAGCATGCCCGCTCTCGTCTGATCTCGGAAGCCAAGCAGGGTCGGGCCTGGTCAGTACTTGGATGGGAGATCCCCTGGGAATACCAGGTGCTGTAAGCTTTAACCCAAAGTGGCCTTATGGCTGCTTTCTTTATGCGTAGAGATTGGTGGCACAGCTTTTGCTTACGGCCACACCACCCTGAGCATGCCCGCTGTCGTCAGATCTCGGAAACCAAGCAGCGTCGGTCCTGGTCGGTACTTGGATGGGCGACCGCCTGGGAATACCAGGTGCTGTAAGCTTTAACCCAAAGTGGACTTATGGCTGCTTTCTTTATGCGTCAAGCTCTGTAGCACATCTTTTGCTTACGGCCACACCAACCTGAGCGAGCCCGCTCTCGTCTGATCTCGGAAGCCAAGCAGGGTCGCGCTTGTTCAGTACTTGGATGGGAGACAACCTGGAAATACCAGGTGCTGCAAGCTTTAACCCAAAGTGGTCTTATGGCTGCTTTCTTCATGCGTCGAGCTTGGTAGCACATCTTTTGCTTACGGCCACACCACCCTGAGCACGCCCGCTCTCGTCTCATCTCGGAAGCCAAGCAGGGTCGGGCCTGGTGAGTACTTGGATGGTTGACCACCTGGGAATACCAGTTGCTGTAAGCTTTAACCCAAAGTGGTCTTATGGCTGCTTTCTTCATGCGTCAAGCTCTGTAGCACATCTTTTGATTAAGGCCACACCAACCTGAGCACGCCCGCTCTCGTCTGATCTCGGAAGCCAAGCAGGGTTGGGCCTGGTCAGTACTTGGATGGGAGACCGCCTGGGAATAACAGGTGCTGTAAGCTTTAACCCAAAGTGGCCTTATGGCTACTTTCTTTATGCGTAGAGATTGGTATCACAGCCTTTACTTACGGCCACACCACCCTGATCACGCCCGCTCTCGTCTGATCTCGGAAGCCAAGCAGGGTCGGGCCTGGTCAGTACTTGGATGGGAGACCGCCTGGGAATGCCAGGTGCTGT